>JAJHZJ010000082.1:1779437-1955388 GCA_023548195.1 Bettongia penicillata ogilbyi
AGCTCAATGACTTTTTGATAGACCTTAGAACATTGTAGGTTTATCACAATAAACATTCAGTGAGCAATCATGATGTGAAAAGTACTGTGTTATGTGCTGAAGGTATTTAACATGTCAAGGCTATTTAATTTCATTTGTAAGAGTACTCTAGCCGTGAATGCAAGACTACAGCATCTTTGTAAATTGGTAGAGGGTCTTTGAGAGTTGTTGAGGCCCAAAAAGTCATGATCTAAAGCCACTGCATATTAAAATATTCAAAAGAACACCATGCCTGCCTTCCAAAACCTTATAATCTTGTTAGCAGGAGTTGGCCTTGTTAAGCAGTAGGAAAGATCATACTTTCTTGTTATGGCAGGACTTGGAGACCAGACAGATCCACTGGGAATGAGGCAGAGGAATAGGCCTCAGCTGTAACCAATATGAGGAAATACATATAAATATTTAAGTACCATTCTCCACTCCCTCATTTCTTTCCATTTTAGCCCAGTCATTCTTCTATTCTGTTCTCCTCTTTTCTATCATTAACAAATTTCCTTTTATCTTAGATTTCTTCCATTTACCCTCTTTTCTTTTCCTTCACTTCTCCCCATTCCCTTGACTCTGCGTTCATCTCACAGTTCCTCCTCCCTACTCTTGGCCTTCTAGTTCCTCAGTTCAACTATACAATGCCTGTCTTCTTTTGAGTTTCTTGTCCCCTTGTCCTATTTAATGATGATAATTTAATAATAATGATAATGTGAGCTAATATTTCTATAACACTTTTTCTGTGCCAGGCTCTATGCTAAGTGCTTTATAATTATCATCTCATTTTTTTCCTCACAACAACCCTGGGAGGTAGGTGGTATTTTACAATTTTACAGATGAGGAAACTGAGGTTAATGACTTGCCCAGGTTCACACAGACAGTAAGTGTCTGAATCTAGATTTGAACTCAGGTCTTTCTGACTTTAGGCCCCCGCTTTATTCACTGTGCCACCTAGCTTCCCCTTGACAACGTCCAATAATAGATTGCTCCATCATCTTCCTTCTCCGCTTTTATTTCATTGCTGCTAAACACCACTGGAGGAAGCCACACAGTTATGCCCACTGTAGATTAATCTCCATTGAACTTTTGCTTTTGTATGTACATCCTTTCATTTTTCCTGCATTGATTCTTTTGAACCCCTTACAGCAGTTGTTCTAAGCCTTTATGTCTCTAGCACCTCTCTCCCCTTCGTAGCAGAGGACCTTCCCTCCTTTACTGAAATTCTTCTTCTTGAATGCAAAGCTGAAAACCCTGTGACGTCCTTATTCTTACTTCTCATTCTGAAGTGTTAGATGAAGAGATGGCCACTGTTCTGTTCTTGCCAAGGTCGCCACACATAACTGAGGCCTTGATCTTACGACCATGCCTTCTTTCTGTATCTTCAGTGTCCTTTTATGTACTGGCTCTATCTCTGTGTTCTCATATACATTCAGGTCTCCCTCAGCCTTCAGAGGGAAAAAAGTAACCCCTCCTCCCCAAAACACCACACAGAAGGACTAACTTTTACTTAACCCTACTGCCCGCTGAAGTTCTTCTCCCTTTTACAGTAAAACTTGGAGGGGAAATAAAGAGTCTGTAGTTCTTATCTCTGTGTCCTCTTCTATTCACTTCTCAGCCTCTTGGAATCTGGCTTCTGAATTCACTAATCAACTGAAACTCTTCTCCCAGGGATACCAACAGTCTCTTAATGGCTAAGTCAAATGGCCTTTCTTCAGTCCTCATTCTTCTTGACCTGTCTATATCATTTGATTTTCTTAACCACCCTCTCCCTCTTGCATACTTTTTTCTTTCTGGGTTTTTCATGGCTCTGTTCTGTCTCCCTCTTTTGTTTCCTCTTACATGTATTGACAATTTCTTCTCAGTTTCCATTCCCTAACATGTGTGTATCCTAATACTCCTCACTACCCCCTCCCTCAACACGGTCTCCTTTTCTCTTCTATGTAACTTTCGTCTTGGTGAACGTAGGTAAAAAAATAGGTAAAATTAGCATTTCTATGTAGGTAATGGGGCAGCTTGGTGGATAGAGCACTGAGTCTGGAGTCAGGAAGACCTGAGTTCAAATTCGGTCTAAGCTTTGTGACCCTGGACACGTCACTTAACCTCTGTTTGCCTTAATCCATTGGAGAAGGAAATGGCAAAGGCACCCCATTATCTTTGCCAAGAAAACTCACCAACCTACTGCCCATGGGATCATGAAGAGTCAGACACAACTGAATGACTGAACAACATGTAGCTCTAGCCCAGATCTATAAATCTTGCCTTTATCTTTCTCATAAGTTCCAGGCCTGTACGGAGCTGTCCACCTCTGTCTCTTCTCTAACTAGATTTTCCACAGGCATGATAAATTGAACATGCCCAGATAGAACTCATTATGTCTCCCAGCCCGCATTAACCTACTCTTTTTCAAAGGTCCGTATTTCTGTGGATTGTAACACCAGCTCTTCAGTTTTCCAGATTAACAAGTCTGAAGTCATTTTTCAAATATTTCAGTTTCTTACTTGCCAAGTCTTGCTGTGCATTGATCACGTTGTTTTCCTTTCTCTTTGCACAGCTACCGCCCTAATTCAAACCAGAAATCTCTCGCTGGATCATTGCAATCAATAGTCTTTCAGTTGGCTTCCAGTTTCTCTCCTCTTCAATCTATGCTCCACATAACTGCTAAAAAACTTTCTAAAACTCAAGGGAAACCATGGAATTTTTGTGATCTGGAACTTTTAGTGGTTTTCTATTGCAGTTAGGATAAAATACTAACTTGTCCACTTGGCATTTAAAGCTCTTCATACTCTGAATTCCTTTTACCTTTTCTGGTTCATTTAACATTAACCACCCTTAATGCACTCTGGGTTCTACCCATGTGACCCACTCACTGTTCCCTAGGCTTGACATTCCATTCCATCTCACTTCTCTATACGATAGAGGCAGTATTTCCCATACCTGGAATGCCTTCCCTCATATTCTTGCCTCTTAGAATCCTAAGCTTTATTCAAGACTTAGGTCATGTGCTTCTTTTTGGGGGAAGCTGTTCCTGAATACACTCCTTGTTAGTACAATCTCCCTCAAATAATTATGAATATACTCATCTATTTGTCTGTTTTATTCCCTTCAGCATAATGTAAATTTTTTGAGGATGAGGATGGAAATTGCCAGGGCCTTTTGTAGTGCCTTGTTGCTAATCATTTAATAAATGCTTATTTGGTTGGAATTAGTTTTAGCAAGCTCTGTGAGTGGATTTCACAGCTGGTGGGCCATATAGCCACTGGGTGGGCAGCAGCAGGAAATAGGCAGTCTTGCTGTTCTTTGTTACACAGATTTAGCAGACTGTACAATGGGATGTCTTAGCAGGCAGGTAGAGAAGAGCCTCAAAGGAGCCTGGCCACCAGCAAATAGGCTGAATTCTAGGTAGATGGATATAAGGTAAGGGAGAACTGTCTAGTGACCTGGGATTCAGGTGCCAGATTCCAGTCACTTGGGCAAGGCCTCAGCCTGACAGGTTCTGGGCTACCAGGTAGGGCACTGAAGCAGGAAATCAGGCTTAGTGGGTTCAGCTGGGACCTGATGACAAAGAGCAAGGCCTGTTGACTAGAACTGGGAAATGAGGTCAGAATAGGACAAAAAGGTGGTCTGTCTCAACCCTCAGCTACTCGAGCTTTGGCAGCATTTTATCCTTTTACTTTTCCTTGCTACGGGCTGGATTTTTCTCAAAGGCTGAGACAGAGCTAAACTAGTGGGTAATAATAATGAAGGTGGGAAGTGAGGTGGTGCAGTGGATAGAGTGCCAGATCTGGATCAGGAAGACCTGAGTTCAAATCTGGTCTGAGACACTTACTGGCTGTGTGACCTTCGGCAAATCTCTTAACTTCTATCTTCCTCAGTTTTCTCATCTGTAAAATGAACTGGAGAAGGAAACGGCAAATCACTTCAGTGTCTTTGCCAAGAGATCTCCAACTGGTGTCACAGAGAGGTGGGCATGACTGAAATGACTGGACAACAAATGATGATGATGATAATTAGCATTTGTGTAGTACTTTAAAAATTTCAAAGTTCTTTACATATCTTGTCTCATTTGCTCCTTTCAACAATGCTGTGAAGTCGATTCTGTTATCCCCATTATACAGAAGAGGAAACTAAGGTTTAGAGAGGTTAAACTATTACAACTAGTTAAGAATTACAGCTAGTAATTGTCAGTAGGATTAAATTCAGGTGTTTCTGACTTGAAATTCAATTCTATAACCAATGCACTGTTTAGTTGCTTAGTGGCCCAGTTTTAGGGTTTGGGGGTTGCAGGAACAGGAATTTATAATAATTATTTCACAGTTGAAAAAATATAACATGGACATCAACAGATTGCTAATGATATAAGGTAATGTATGATATCGGTAGCTATGTGGCTGGACCTGAGTCAGAAAGGTACCTCTTACTGAATTCAAATCTGGCCTCAGACACTTACTCGCTGTGTAACCCTAGGAATGTCACTTAGACCTGCTTGCCTCAGTTTCCTCACTTGTAAAATGAGCTGGAGAAGGAAACCAGTCCTGTGTCTTTGCCAAGAAAAACTCAAATGAAGAGGTAGATATGACTGAAAAATAGCCACAATACATGCTACAACCTGAGTGTCATGAGTTGTACAGATACCCAATACTACGGAACTCAATGCAGAGAGCAGTGATGGTAGTCAAGAAAGACTTTATGGAGAAGCTACTGAGTTTTGAGGGATTTAGATGACAGGTGAGTAAATCACAAAATTGGGGCATAGAGGTAAGAAATTATAAGGTGTGTTTGAGACACAATGGACCCCAAATTGTCTCAGCTCCAGAGTTTGTGTAAGTATGTAGAAGACAAGGTTGAGCTAGATTGTGGAGGACTTTGTCGGGCCAAAAAACTCTCAGGAAGAGTTCTATAACAATAATAGGGAATGATATGTCTAGAACTCCTAGGGAGGTCTCCAAATAGCTATTGTATTATATTTATTAGTAGTTCTATTTCTAGTGTAATGTGCCCTAGGATCTCAGGAAAAGCATAATTAGACAGCTAGATGGTGCAATGGATTTAATGCTGGCCCTGAAGTCAGGAACACCTGAGTTCAAATCCTCCCTCAGACTCTGACTAGCTGTGTGACTCTGGCTAAGTCACTTACTGTTACTTAACTTCAGTTTCCTATAAAAAGGGGTGATGACAACACCTACTTTGAAAGGTTGTGAGGAATCAAATGAGATATTTGTAACATGTTTAGCACAATCCCTGGCATCCAGCAGGCTTTTTCTCCCCCTTCTGATTCTCTTCCCCCCCAAATAGGAAATCTCTACCTTAGAGTGTCCCAAACTGTCTCTCCCATCAAGTCCCCATTGGATTTGAAGGTGCCTTTTTCCTATGAAGAGTTTTTGTTCCTGTAATAGAAGTAGTCAGAAAATGACTTAATATGATTCCATTCTGCCCTGAGATCCAGACTTACAATTTCCAAGGAAGATTGTGGCTGTCAGGGCAGAGTGCAGCTCATTAATCCTGACCACATGTCCCTGTGGAGACCAGGACTTGACAGCATGACCACCAGGGGCAGGGCACATGGTAATGATATGGAACTCCTGGCCCCAGGAGATGATTAAGTTGAACACTGTTCCTGGAGTTTCAGCAGGCCCAGGTAATTTCGCAATGCCTAATAGTATATGTGGTCATCTAACATAAGATAGCTAAAAGAGTAATCAAATATTCGTGTTTCAGAGCATAAAACAAATGCCTTGGAGGATCAGAAAGTAATCTCTTCTCCCATGGTACATTACTGTGTAATTTTCTGGTTGCCTCTTAGCTTGAAGTTGGAGATATTGTTAATGCTGGGGGCAGATTGCTGGATTAGAGGAGCTAGTTTTCAGAAACCAAAGGGTATATTTAAGTCCCCAGAAAAAGCCAGGAAGACCCTCTCTCTTGCTCACCAACCCACAACCCCCAAATTCTCCTGTTATATAAATAGCTCAGTTGTTTCCCGACTGTCACTGGGCTAAATTAATTCAGCAAATAGCTATTAAGTTCCAAATGGGTACAAAGCCCTGTACTAGGAAATGGAGATACAAAGACAAAAAAAAGGAGTCTGTGGTCTCAGGATGAGTACCTTCTCATAGGAGAGCTATGGCATGCATACATACACACATATGTGTGTATATGCAGATATATATATATATATATATATATATATATATATATATATATATATATATATGCTCCATGCTTGGGGTTCCTCTGATAGGAATGCACAGAAGTTTGTAGAGTAGAAGACAGTCATATGGCACTTGGATAGAGCATTGGGCTTTGAGTCAGACACTACTTGTATGACCTTGGGCAAGTCACTTAATTTCTGTTTGCCTCAGTTTCCTCAACTGTAAAATGGAGATCATATGGCACTTACCTCACAGAGTTATTATGAGGATCAAATGAATTAATTGTAAAACATTTGGCACAATGCCTGGAATATAGGTGTTATATAAATGTTGTTGTTATTGGTATAGCTTGCCTGGAATGCAGAGTGCCTAAAGAGTAAGAGTATGAAATAAAGATAAGTACAAAACTGATCAATAAACATTTAAAGAACACCTACTCTTTAGGAAGTACAAAGGTCAACTATAGTAAGTCATGAGGGGAGAAAGAGATTGGACTGACCCTTTCCTCTGTGTACATTGAGATGATGGAAATGGACCCTATAGTGTTAGAACTTTGGAGGGATAGGCAGCAGTTGTATCATATGGTGATTGGACCATAAAGTCAAGTATAGAGATGACTCCTCTTGGGAGAAAGAAATCCCTGTTCACTCATATATTAGTGCCTTTGATAAAAGCCATGCTTTTGAGAGGTCGCTAAGTGCTGCAAAAAATAGAGGGCTATTCCATATTGTGTTGTTTATGTATTCTATATGTATTGCATCCCTGGAATCAGAAAGACGAGTTCAAATCCTAGCTCAGACACTTACTAACAAGTCATTTAACCTCTGTTTGCCTCAATTTCCTCAACTGTAAAATGGTAATAATATTACTTACCTTACAGGGTTGTTGTGTTGATCAGTGCCTGGTACATAGTAATGGGCCCTATAAATGTTTATTCCCTCCCTCCCAGAAGGCAGAACAAGGAGCATTAGGTAGAAGATGCAGAGAGGCAAATTACAGATTGACTTAAAGAAAAATTTTCTAATGACTAAGGCCATCCCAAACTGAAATGAGCTTCCTCAGGCATTAATAGTGAATTCTTTCCCCTGAAATGGTTCACACCCTTAGATATCCATCTATGCATCTCTTTCTTCTCATGTTGGTGAGTTCTTCTTGGGGCCTCCATTTTGTGTTGGGGTCCAAGCAGCCTTCATTTTCTATGTCTGTCCTTGGCTTCTGAACCTAAAAAACCCTGCCCTACCACAGTAAGGTACCTTTCTCTTCCCTCCACCCACACCTCCTCCCCCTTTTAACTCCCTTTGTGGACTGCCTTTTCCCATTAAAATGTAAACTCTTAAGAGTAAGGACTGTCTTTCTGCCTATATCTCTATTGCTAGTCCTTGGCAAAGTACCTGGCACATAGTAAGCATTTATCTTGTAACTGCCATCTATATCTATGTGTCTATGTATCTCTCTCATGTTATAGTTAAAAGAGGTCTTCAAGGGAATGTTCTAGAGAGGACTCCTAGGAGCTCTAGAAGCAGATGTACCAGCTGCTCTCTGAAGTCCCTTCTATCTCTGGAATCTTGTGATTCCATATCCCTAACTTCACAGGAGTGTTTGCAATGCATCTTTCCCACATAGCCTTCCTGATTAGCTGCTTGCTGAAGGTCTCATTAATCATATCAACGACCTATAACTAATACTTTTATAAATAACTCATGATTTGCTTTAAAGAGATATGTTATTATTGTATGAATATATGCAAATATTTGTATAGGTGTGTGTATATGTACACACATACACGTATGCATCATGTTTCAGAAATATTTATGGAAACATCTAGGTATTTATATTTGCATATTTATATACAGATACATTTTTCAAGTGTCTGAATCTTTGTGACCCCATTTGAAGTTTTCCTGTCAAGGATACTGAAGTGGTTTGCCATTTCCTTCTCCAGCTCATTTTAGAGATGAGAAAATGAAGCAAACAGATTTGAGCAACCTGCTCAGGGTCACTCAGCTAGTAAGTTTCTGAGGTAGAATTTGAACTCATGTCTTCTTGATTCCATGCCTGGCATTCTTTCTACTGTACCACTTAGCTGCCCTATACATACACATGTATACTTATCATACATGTTTTAAAGAGATGTGCTAAAATTTGTCTGTACATACGTATATGTGTATATTTGTATTTTCATACGTGTATGTTTGATGGTAAATTATTTAACTTGAAAAGACTACAAGTCAAGATTAAAGCAGAGGGAGAGTTGGATCATGCTTTTTGTTTTCTCAACGCAGCCTCTGAAGCTGAGATGCAACAAAGTATTGGATCAGTTCTCTGCTGCTTCTGTTAATTTTGGCCTGACAATTAAGTCCAAGAGAAAACAGGTTCCCTACCAGCCTTCACTTTGCCATGTATATGTGGAACTATCAGTTACAGAAAATAGAGAAATTTTGAATACTGTGCATAAGTTCACTTACCTTGGCAATGTAATTTCCAGGGATGTACACATTGATAATGAGGTTGATGCATGCTTTGCCAGAGCTAGTTCAGCATTTGGGAGGCTCCAAAGGAAAGTGTGGGAGAAAAGAGGTATTAGACTGACTAGCAAACTGAAGGTCTACAGAACTGTTATGATGCCTTAATTGTTGTATGACTGTGAAACAGTCTACCAGCACCATGCCAGGATACTGAATCACTTCCATTAGAATTGTCTTAGAAAGATTCTGAAGATCACTTGGCAAAATAATGTTCCAATCCTGAGCTCCTTTCTTAAGCTAAAAACTTAAGCTGAGTATTCAAACTCAACTGCAGAGAACACAACTCTGATGGGTAGACCATAGGGATCTGATGCCAAATGTATGCTTGTCTGAGGGGCAGCTAGGTGGTGCAGTGGATAAAGCCTAGTGCAGGAGTCAGGAGGACCTGAGTTCAAATTTCATCTCAGACACTTGATACTCACTAGCTGTATGACCTTGGGTAAGTCACTTAACCCCAATTGCCCCATCCTTGGTCATCTCTAGTCATCCTGATGAATATCTGGTCCGTGGATTCAGATGGCTCTGGAGGAGAAATGAGGCTGGTGACCTTCACAGCCCTCCCTCATTCAAAATAAAGTCAAGTGCAAGTCATGTCATTATTCCTCTGATGGCATAGTCTTCTTCAGCAACGAAGGACAAATACACACATGCTTGTCTGAAAGACTATATTACAGAGAACTCATGCAAGGAAGGCATTTACATGGTGGTCAGAGGAAGCGATACAAGGATACTCTCAGGGGGTCTCCAAAAATCTTTGGAATTGATTCTGAGACATGGGAGACGCTGGCAAAGGACAACTCAGCATGATGTCCCCACGTCAAAGAAGACACTATGCTCCATGAGCAAAGCAGAATTGCAGTAGCTCAAAAGAAAGATGAGATGTGCAAACTTAGAGACATCTCCACCCAAGAGCTCATACGGACTACTGGGGCTCAACCTATGGTGGAGCCTTCCAACTTCATTTGATCAGCCAGTGGGACACACTGTAACTTGACTCAAGCATAGTGATGTCATTTTGTCCTCTCAGAGAATGAAGGACAGCAACCAACCAACCAACCAGCATTCATGTATACTTTTATATACATATACATATGTGTATATTTGTGTATGCATATATATGCAAATACATATATAAATACAAATATGTGTATATTTCTGCAGCAGAATACAATGATATGTATATATGTATGTATATATAATATTTATTCACATACACATGCATATATACATATAATTATAGCATATCTCTTAAAGCATATGATAAATATGTGTGTGTGTGTGTAGATATGGATATATCAGAGTAGAGCTGAAAAAATATTGAGTTTGAAATCAGAGGACCTGGTTTGAAATCCTGACTCAGCTACTTAGTATTTGTGTGACCTTGGGGAAATCACTTTACCTCTCTCTGGGTCTCAGTTTCCTGATTTGTAAAGTCCAAGGATTGGAACAGAGGGCCTCTGAAGTCCCTTCCAACTCCAAACTATGATTGTATGATCCTATTTTATATATGTTTGCCTTGTCTGACTTATTAGATTGCAGTTTCCCTTTGTAATGCCTTCATACCCCTTATAGATTTTAGACTTCGGTGGCTCTTCATTAAACAGTTGTTGCCTTTTAGCCCCTTCATTCTCTTTGTTTTGTAAAGAAGACCCCCTCCTAGGCAGCTGGGACTGGAGGCAAGAATCCTTCTGGATCAAATGCTCATTCCTATTGTGTATCTTTTTCCTTTCATGAGCATGGATCAAACTTGACAAATCACACCATTTCATCACTGTTCCAAAAGTCTACAATTAAAAGTGAGATGTTGTATGTGGGAATATGAAGGAGCCAATTGAGGAAGCAGTACAGAAGAAATGGCAGAGATTTGAGGAGTCCACACTCCAAGGCCAAAGTATGGTGTAAGATGTGGATAAGGTGACATATTAATGACATTCGTCTGAGCTCAGTTTGATGATTTCTCAGCAAAAATGACCTTCTGAGAATGTTTTCCAGGAAGTGGACAAAAGAGGAAAATAAATAACAGCCTGTGATCCATGGCACCCAACACAGGGTCTAGACTAGACTATAAAAGGATTTCAAGAAATGTTTCTTGAACTGAACTGTTTAATCCATATAGCTGTCATTGACTCTGAGCACACTTTGCAACATTGTGTGGCATATAGTAAATGTCTAATAAATAAATGCCTTCTGACCGACTAACATTTGATAGGGTCAAGAATGGCAAGGGTATGAGAGGGGGCTCCAAACATTATGAAATGTAAATGGTTATTCTTGATCAAATTATTGTCTCATTATAGGTTTTATGTATGTATATATATATATATATATATATATATATATAGTCATAGCTTTGTGCTATTTAGTCTATGAGTGATACAACACTGGCATCTTCTGCCCCCATGCCAATCAACTGAACATCAGTTTACCCTGGGGGATTGTCATGCCCCACTTTGTAATGGTAAGTCAGAGAGGAAACTGTCAAAACATACTGAGACAGAGAAGTCATGGCTGCTCAGGTGTAGAAAGATATAGGAGCATTGATTTGGAGCTTGAAGAGTCTACAGAGTGTCTAACTGCCTTATTTTATAGAAGTTGTTTTTTGCACAAAGTCATTGAGGTTGTCAGTGGCAGAATCAAAATTTGAACTCAGGTCCTTATATTCCAAATCCAGAGAACTTTCCATGACACCATGAGTTATTGGAATCTTGCTGCTGACAAATTTGGTTTGTGTTTGATTTTTAATTACCAAGCAGCCTTCTCCTCAACATGGAAGTGTCCTCTCTAGATCAATACTATGTATAGCTGAGCATTAGTCATCTGATGTAGCCTCTTGTTTTAATAAAATAGTTAGCATTTATATAAAATTTAAAGGTCTGTAAAAGTACCTATCACTCACAGGAAGCAAGGAACTCACAAGGAACATGCCAGAGTGGAACAAAACGGGCCAGAATTCACCTTAGATTAAATTCTTTGTAAGGTTTTCTAGTTGAGAGGGGCAACAATTCCACTTAGAAAAGATAATCTAAGTGGGATAAATTTTTGGGAAAAGTCATGGATCTCCCCAATAATTTGTTATTTAATAATAATTTTGCTCAGAGTTCTGAGTGAAAGTGTTAAAGCCAATCAGATGTCCCTAGTGAGTCTGGCATCAGACGCCAGGAGGAGAAGAGTTGGTAGTGGGGGCACAAGGGATCCCTGGAGAGATGCAGATAGCCTGGCAAGATCAGAAATGGAACAGGTCAAAGCTTCCATGTCCATCATTAGTGGGTTGGGTCCCTAAAGGGGTGGGGAGAGAGGGAGAGAGAGAGAGAGAGAGAGAGAGAGAGAGAGAGAGAGAGAGAGAGAGAGAGAGAGAGAGAGAGAGAGAGGAGAGCACCTGCCTGAAGATTTCAGCTCCTGTGTTTTACAGTGTGACTCCTACAGTTTCATTTTAACTCTTTCAACTTTCAATCCAAGTTTCAAGTAAGGAAATAAAACAATTGACTGCTTGTTCAGGGCCCTCAGACAAAGCATCTTCTCCAGAATGATCCCATGGATTCTTGTGTTTAGATGTGCTAATTTTGAACCTGGCCAATCACGAGAATGATCTCGTGAGCCATCACGGGAGAAGAGGTGACTCAGGAGTGAGTGACTGCATGGATCTGATGAGGCAAGTGACTTCTTAATTCCCTGAGGCAGCACTGCCTGTCTCCTGAATATCAGACATCTGTGTCCCACTGCAATGTCAAGTGTCTCTGATTTGTTCCAAAGCACTCAGCTGCCTGTAGCAATAACCCTAATCATGGCAGGGAAGAACTACCGACAATAGCAACTCTATCTGTAAATCTTGCCCCTGTAATTACGATGGCTTGTGGAGATACTGGCCTGAAGTTTAACTTTGGAATCAGCAGAAAAACAGCCGTTTTCCATTCTGGGGCAGGCACAATGAGTGATTGGAATAGGTATAAAAATCACTTTCTGCTTTATGATGTGTGGATTAATGAAAGTATTAAACCATTCTAATGATAGATAAGGAAATTATTTCCACTGTAGCTGAAAGAAATAAAACTGCTCTGTCTTAAATTAAAGAGGTTTAAAACTTTGCAAGCTCATCAAAAGTGCCTGAGCAACAAAGAGGTGTAAGTTTATCACCCATTATGGGGCCCCTTAATTTCGGAACATTTATCATTTTTCTGCTTCATTACGGTGGGTGCATTTCCCAAAGCTTGTGGGAAACACACATTCCTGCAGAAGAGAAGTGTAAATACAGGTCAGGCCAATATCTTTTTATAGGGAGTTCTGGGATTTCCCCATTTTATTAGCATGTTACGCTATTAATTTTATTTCATTGACATTGTTGCCTTTTGGAGCAGCTGTGTCCTGAGCTGGCAAGGCGCAACTAACTTCATTCCAACATTCAAAGTGTGTTGAGACTAAATGGCAGGCTTGGGGAGTCCATTAAATATGGCCATTTAGGTGGTTATGTGAGTGTCCACACTCACAAATTAATGACCATAGCGTAACACTATATGCAAAAATGTCCTTTCTATATCTGTGTGTGCAGGTGGCTGTGATGTTCTAGGCAAGAAACAAGAGGACAGCATGGTGTGAGGAAAAGAATAATATTTAAGAAGTCAGGAGAGCAGATTTCTAATCCTACACATCGACCGCTTGCACACATGTTCTTGCAGTCTCAGTCGACATACCTATTAAATGAGAGGTCTGAAATAGATCAGTGGTTCTCAAATTCTTTTTGCTCATGCTTGACACAGTATTCCGTGCCATGAAAATTGTGCCATACCAAGCCAACTCAGGAAACTGGCACATAGTTTCCCTCCAGTAAAAGTGGAGGTTTCTATAGAGATCCTTGTGAATATAAGGTTTCATAATGATTTAAAGGTAGTGGGTATGTGTAATTAGCAAGTTTTGCTTGTTTAGTGGATACCGTCCTTACCAGGAGAGGCAATGTAGCATGATGGATTATACTATGAGTGACCTCAAAGTCAGGAAGAGATTAATGCATCTCTAACCTCTGGCAAATACTGACTACATGACCAGGTAACTCTCTAAGATTACAAACTTCAGAAAAAGTGCGACATGCATTGGTAGATGGAGTTTCCTCACTTGGAAATTCCTTGTAGCAAAGAAATACCAAGCCTAGTCCCTATCTCTATCCTAGAGCTAGAAGGAAAATTAAGAATGATCTAATCCAATCATTTTCAAAGGGTCTTCCCTGAGTTTTGTTAGGCTTGCTATAAAAATTTGGATACTATGTTAATGCTGTTAAAAGAAAGTTTATAAATAATTTTGTTTATTTTTTTAAAATTTACAAGTATGGCAAGTTTTCACTGAAATTTCATTTCATTCACCTGTGTTTTTATTGAAAGGGAATTCCCTTGTAAGGAAAAGTCCTCTGTTGATACAAGTCAGAATGTTTTCTGCCATTTCTAGTCTTAGCAAGTTGCCAAGAGCACTGAAAGGTTAAATGATTTGCCCAGGGTCATAGAGCTAGGATATGTCTGAGGTGGAGCCCAACTCTTCTTGGCTTCAAGACCAGTTCTCTATTTACTACACTCTGCTGTCAATGAAGCGATGCAAAAGCTTCCCCTTTAAATTTCTCACTCCTCTGCCTCTTTTCTGGCCAAGAATGAATAAATAGACAGGAATTATTTTTAAAAAAATATGGTGGTCAGCAACAAGGAGTTGGCCATCCTGCCACAGACTCCCTTTATCGGACCACATCCAGAATACTGTATTTAGTGCTGGACATATGTTTTGGGAGGGATGTCTAGAGAAAAACTAGTGGGATGGCCAAGAGATTATAAGCCATGGAGTAGGATAAATAGCTAAATGATCATTCACCAAAAAACCCTCATCAAAGACTTCTTTACCAATAATATGGTGCTAGGTACTATACATGTACAACTAAACTCACAGGCCCTGTCCTCATTAAATGACATTATCAGGTATTCAAGGTACATTTAACAAATTGAAATGTTAAGTGAAGAAATATTCACATTACATGCTGATCCCAGAATTGGGATGTTGAATGTGTGTGTGTGTGTGTGTGTGTGTGTGTGTGTGTGTGTGTGTAGTAGAACAAGTTGGAGCTAAGTGACGATGAGTATGTGGCATTATCTTAGAGGACTGACTCTCTTAAGTCATTCTATTTCATGGCTCTCTTAGGGAAGATGTTAGTATAGATACATTTTCCCCTTAATGCTTTTGGAATCTTTTTTGTCTTTTCTTCCTCATGTCTTCTTTTCCTTATTTTTTGGGAATTCAATGCTCTCATGTTTCTACCTGGATTTCCTTAGCCCTTACTTCAGGAATCTACTGAGGTCTACACTTCTTTAAAATATCTAAATATCTAAAATGTCTAACAGCCTAAAATATTCTCTCTCTCCCTCAACACCCTTTTTGCCCCATTTACCAACAAAACATCCATCATCTTCCAATCTGTTATAAGAAACACAACCCATTGAAACTGATTTACTTCTAGGCTTGAAGTTATTGGTGGCTCAGTCCTAATGTCCTTCTGGAGGAAGGGGTGATATTCATGTTTTATGATAGTATCGTTTTTCTCAAATTTCCCCAAAGCACCATCTCTCTTTTGTTCTGATTTTACTTTAACTTGCATTATGCCAACCTGTGCCCATGTCATATGCCATGATAGAAGGCAAATAGATGTGTCATTTTTCATTTTTATAATCTTAAAGCCTAGCATTGTGCCTTGTACAAGGTAGGTGTTTGACATATATTTGGCAAATTGAAGGTCTTGTTAACCCAAATGAATCATTAATTACTTGGATTCCAGTCAAACTATCAAGCTGGGGTATGGGTGGCAATGGGAAAAGAGGCATCACATGAGGGATAGGATGGAGACTAGTTTATGTTCTAGATAGTTAGATGGCCACTTAATGAATTTGTGGCTCTCAGGGGCCCAAAACAGGCTTTGGATCTAGAACTCAGAAAACCTGGTAAGAATTAAGTAGAGTGAGCAAATATCAGAGTTCAAGGATTCAGGTCAAAAAGTGAAGTTGACAGCAACTAAAACACAGGAATCTGAACCTGAGGCTATTTGATTTCTGGGTTCCTTACAGACATAATTCCAGTCACTGATAGCAGAAGATGGCAGGCCTAGGACCACAGAAGCAAGTGGTTGAAAGATGGTGGCAAGTTGAGGAGTGAACAGTCGTGGGATTTGTTGGGGAAAAAGAAGAAACAGTTTGTTTAGGGTGGGTACTGACCAGCGGTATGCTGGTAAATGTTTAGCAACTTTAAAAAAAAGTATGATGACATGTTTCTTTAATCTGTATTGACATTTTCCCTCTCACTTTCTTAAGTTTTAACAATCATCTTCATAGTAAATCAACCTCTGTTCGGTAGCATTTGCCATTTTCTGAGGTGTAAATGTTCATGCTGGATAGTTAATAATCAGCTCTCAGAAAGTCAGTTCAAGCTGGCCCCAGCACTCTGCTGGTTCTGACACAAGTTGACACTGTGTCAACACTGCATGAAATGTAGGAGATCTAGTTTTTGTTAACTCTACAACTCACTAGCTGTGTGACCTTGGGCAAGTCATTTAACCCCAATTGCCTCATCCTGGGTCATCTCCAGTCATCCAGATGAATATCTGGTCACTGGATTCAGATGACTCTGGAGAAGTGAAGCTGGTGACCTGCACAGCCCTCTCTCACTCAGAACAAAGTCAAGTGCAAGTCATGTCATAATTTCTCTGATGGTATGGTCTTCTTCAGCAACGAAGATGAACACAAAATGAGTAGGCTAGATTATCTCTAAGAAGTCTCTAAAGTTAATAGTTTTTATTGGAAAGTCCTGATCAAGTTGCATGTGGAGAACCTATAGGCACCACAGGCAACTAGCGTCCTCAGCATGGTGATAGGGAGGCATTTATAAAGTGCTTACTGTGTGCTAGAAACATTGAATTCTCTTCAACTTTGTTTGAAATTGTCCAATTTAGGCAGAATATGAAGACAATAATTATGTTTTTCTCTTGGTACTACCTTTGACCCCTAAACAGAATCCACAGTCCCCTACCTAGTGGATCATCTCATTTCCTTTGCTATTATTGGCAAAAACAAGTCCTTTCATAAACACTGCATTAGTTTTGATGTGCACATCAGTGCTCTGGTGTGTTTAAAGGGTTTTGCCAAGGTCTGTTGACATCTCCAGAGAGCTCTCCCTAGGCCTTCTACATTTTCCCCCAGGACTGTCATTCTTGGAAAGGCACTTAGTTCATCAATATCCTTTAGCACCACATGCCTGTGTATATTTGTGTGCATGTGTATTCAAACAGCAAGGGAGGCCTGCTGAGATCATCAGAATCTCACTAAGGAACTTTGAGAAGTGACATGGAGTTGTCCTAATAGAGAGGCATCCTGGGAATTTATGTCTGCTCAGTCTGTCTTGGGATTGATAAAAACAAAGGAGAGGATAGAGGGGACACCAGTCAATTGGCAAAAGGACGAAGTTGTAAATCTCTCAGGCACAGCCTCTTGTTTTCAGTTTTCTGTCTCATCTCCATGGTGAAGCACTGAATCTTAACCACTAACTCATCACCGAGTGACCAACCATATGTCCCCAAGAAAGACAGCACTTAACATGTGTGTCCCAGTTAATCAGCCAGATAGACAGTCTGAACAACTTCATTGGAGACAATGCCAGATGCCACTGCCTGGGTCAGGTAGAATTCCACTGATGCATGTCAAAAAAATTACAAAATGGTGTCTTGAGATTTCAATTCAATGTAAGGAGGAAAAATATAAGAAACAGCTTTCAGATATTTGGAGTTATCATAAAGCTGAAATGGTTTGCTTTTGGAGGAACTGGTTTTCTCATCACTGGAGATCTTATTAAAGAAACCAAAAGACCACTTATTGGTAAGAGGGAATTCTTATTCAAGTATAGGTTTGGGCTAGATGGCCTTTGAGGTTCATTCTAATTTATATCTCATGAGACTCTGTCATGAATTAAGTAGTCTATGGATTAAATATTATGCTAATGAAGCCTTGACCATTTTTTTTCCTTCCCTGGC
This sequence comes from Bettongia penicillata ogilbyi, assembly GCA_023548195.1. NCBI lineage: Eukaryota > Metazoa > Chordata > Mammalia > Diprotodontia > Potoroidae > Bettongia > Bettongia penicillata. The sequence goes on from JAJHZJ010000082.1 coordinate 1,797,170, forward strand.
ATGGACCAATTAACTTTGAGCAGCTCCCCAATTGTAGACTGCCTTTGATCACAATAGAATACATTATATTACAAGGCAGCCAGATGACCAGATGATCCAGTGGTTAGAGTACCAGACTTGGAGTCAGAAAGGCCTGAATTCAAATCCTGCCTCAGACAGGGCCTTTGATTCTCAGAGGAACGATAATTTGAAGACTTCCTTTTACCTGTTAAGTGATAGGCCTAACTCATTGTCTGCTTGCTGTGTTGATTCCAGATATAACTTCAGTCATATAAACTCTATAGGCTGTCTGCACATGATAATCTAATACAAGAGTTTTTAGCTCTTATGTATCACGGACCCTTTTGGCTGTCTGATGAAGCCTATGGACCCCTTCTCAGAATAATGTCTCAAAAATATGTTAAAAAATACAAAAGTTAGTGAAAATAAAGATTTTTTTCCCCTATTCAAATTCATATTTATCCATGGACTCCCAGTGGATACATGGACCTCAGGTTAAGAGACCCTGGTCTACACAATAGACCTTGATTATCAACTTTTTTTTCCTATGCAAATAGATCAAAGTCTTTTGAGTGATTATGAACACCATTATGCCACCACAAAATTGTAATTCCCAGACAGGAGGAGCTGAAAGGTTTTTTTGTGTCATGGACTGCTTTTGGCAATCTGGTAAAACCTATAGACCCCTTCTTAGAATACTATTTTTAAATATACCAAAGGAAATATATAGAGTTACAGAGGAAACCAATTATATTGAAATGCAATTATATATATATATCATATTATATTGTATATAAATATGATATATGGTATATCATTTCATGTGTATGTATGTATGAGAGAGAGAGAGAGAGAGTTTTGAGCTACTAGACACCGTGTTCAGACCCCTGATGATGCTATACTGAGTGCAGCATAGTTGAGAACTAGACCTGGAGTCAAGAAGACAGATTTGTATCTTTTGCCTTAGTCACCTATTAGTTGTATAAACCTGGGCAAATCCCTAAGCCTCTCTCAGCTTTGTTTCCTCATCTGTAAAATGGGGATAATGATAACATCCATCTCATAGAGCTATTGTAAGGATCAAATGAGATTTTATATATATATATATATATATATATATATATATATGTGTGTGTGTGTGTGTGTGTGTGTGTGTGTGTGTGTATAAAGCACCTTGCAAACCTTAAAGCACTATAGAAATATTATTTTCAATATTGTATCTTCTCCATGAGAATGGTGAGCATCACATCTCATGGTGGCATGGAAGTGATCCTGAGCTCTTGAAGTGACTTTACCAGGGGCCTATAAATCCTACTAGACTTGAAAGGTCTCAGGTGTGGTCTTGGAAAAAAAGCTGGGTCTGTTTTCTGTGAACCAACTCAAGCTAAGTACAAAGAAGCTCATCACCAGTAGGTAACCAATGTTTTGGTTATGAAAATACAAGTAACAAAGAAAAAATTTTAAAAATGGTTCTCAGTTCTATGTGACTCCATTCAACTTCTGAAATGATGGTGGCAGCGTAATACTAATGCTAGTACTAAAAGCTAACATTTATATCTATCTTACTTACTGTGTGCCAGGTGCTGTGCTAAGTACTTTATAATTATCATCTCATTTGAGCCTTATAAGAACCCTGGGAGATAAGTACTGTTATTGTCTTCATTTTACAGCTGAAGAAACTGAGGCAAATAGTGATTAAGTGACTGGCCCAGGGTCCCACAGCTGGTAAGTATCTGAGGTCAGATTTGAACTCAGATCTTCCTGACTCCAAACCCAATGGCACCACCTCAAGTAGTAAGAAAGAATGCTTGCAAGGGGGCTAAGAATCACATAGTTTTGATAGTATTGACTTAGACTTTGTCCACTCAAAATGTCAGTGATCACTTACAGGATCAGTTTCTTTAACTATAAAGTGAATCTAACAGGTCTGCCCTCAAGAGACTCACACTCAAGCTCAGAGAAAACTGATTTTCAGCTCCTAAATCAATTTAAGTTATATTTCTTATTAATGAGGGATCAGAAGTATCATTCTCAAGTATAAAGGATATATAATCATGGGATTGTGGAATTGGGAAGTACCTGTGGCTTAACCACAGCAGCATGCTGGTAAATGTTTAACAACTGGGAGAAAATGTACATGGGATGCACTTTTTAATTTAATCTGTTATTAACTTTTTTCCATCACTTGATGAAGGTCTAGATAATCAACAGAATAATAAATCACAATCATAAAGAAATTTATAGCATTTACTGATTTCCATTTCACATTGAGAATTTAATCATCGGCAGAGCTGGTTTGAGCTGGCTACAGCATACCCTTGCCTGACTCCCCCATTTTATGAGTGAGGAAACCATGGCCCAGTGAGTACAAGTGGTTTTCCTAATTTCATACGTATAGTTAGTAGCTATGATTAAAGTGAACATTGAAGTCTAGTTTTACAGTGATCTTTTTGCTACATTAGACTGTCTCTTCTGTTATCATTCTTTGACCAACTAAGTATGACTGATGTGAGAATAGGGAGTTAACCTGGGACAAGCCCTATAGAACAGAGGACTCTTCACTCACCATTCCATCTGGCATCTGTAGGAAGATGAAATTCTAGGGATATTGGTTGCTACATCCCTTTCACCTCAAGGGGGTTAGGGGTGTGACAACTCTGCAATCTAGAAAATCTGCATAAAATCTTTTGGCCTTCCCTTCATATGAGAAGAGGTCTGACTTTTTTCTTTTTCTTTTGTGGGGTGTTTACAGTACCTGATTGTAAAACTTGGGTTAAGTATTTGGTCATAGGGTCTGCGTCATCTGTTAGCCTTAGCATGTTGTCTGCAGCTTCTGCAAAGCTCCTCCCAAATTCTCATTTAATTTCTTATACTGACCTGTGATATATTGAAACCATGATGGGGAAAGTCATGATGCGGAAGGGATAATTGTGGTCTATGTGCTTACCTTCATTTGTTATCTCCCTGAAATAATTCCTCCTTGTTACAGAGTTCTATAAGAGAGAAAAATCTTTATTTCCATCAGACTATAACAGTTATCACCCCTCATCAGGAGAAAGTTCTTACATCTAAACCCAATTCCTTGTGTTGTGGGAATAATGGAGAGAAGTAGGTTTATTTTTTGCCAAGAAGCCAATCGATACCATTCTCAGGAGCCCTGAATTCTAGACCTGCAGGTATCTTTTAAATGAGAACTTGTTTCAAGGGTTCAGGCTTATCCTTTTGTAAACTCTCTCCTGGAAGTGTGGATTTCTCAGTGGGAGCCTTCACTTCTCATGAAGACATCCAGAAACTTAGACTTATCAGGTACCTAAGACTCAGCTGGTGGGAGAGAAGTAGAAGGGCTTAACTCAACAAACAGCACTGTTGGTTGTTGCTTTGAGTTTGCAAAATGGTTTATAAAAACTTACTTCACCATACTCTCCACAGTTGTCACTGACACTTAATGCAGCATTTTATTTTGTCACCTGCTAGGCTTGGAGGAGTCTCTGAGTATATGTGATAAGGCCACCATAATTCTCTGTTGAGATCCAAAGTATGAGTTCCTTCCTACGCTATAATTGCAGCATAATGGGCAGCCTTATTCTAGACTTCCTTAGAGGTCCAGGCTTGTTCCCTTGTGCCCTGGGAAGGTGAAGGAGGGAAAAAAGACACAGTCTAAAATGTTCTCTTAACCTTCAAAGCTATAGATAATTAATTAGCTAATGAAATATATAACTGCTTCTCTGAGGCTACTGAGATTACTCCTTGATGGAAGTCATGTATTGCATGTGTTGCGCCAAAGAAGACCATGCCATCAGAGAAATGATGACATGATTTGCACTTGAGTGAGGGAGGGCTGTGCAGGTCACCAACCTCACTTCTCCAAAGCCATCTAAATCCAGTGACCAGATATTCATCAGGATGACTGGAGATGAACCAAAGATCATGGAGATGAAGCAGTTGGGGTTAAGTGGCTTCCCCAAGGTCACACAGCTAGTGAGTGTCAAGTGTCTGAGGTGAGATTTGAACTCAGGTCCTCCTGACTCCTGCATTAGTGCTCTATCCACTGTACTAGCTAGCTGCCCCAGTCATGTGTTGTATAGCCACAGGGAATACCTAAGTTGAATGTCTTGAGGCCTCTCTTCAGAGAAAGAGAACTTTTGATTCCCTTTCTGTGTAGCCCACTCCATTCACTGCTTCTTTCTTGTTGCTGTTATCTTCTAGTGATCCTCTGATGTTGACTCCTGATAAGAGAAGATCAGAAGACAATAACCAATTAAGAGTGGGAAGGGACCTTAGATGTCATGTTCAATCGGTTATTGTCTTCATTTAACAGATTAGAAAAACAGAGATCCAAAGAGGTAGGTTATGTGACCTGTCTATAGTCAACACAATTTCTGTGTCTGAGGAGGGATTTGAATACGGCAAGATACAATTTTCTGAGTCTAGTCATCTATCCACCATGACATCTGATGTTTGCTTGTCATTGACAAGTCATCTTAATTCTCTGCATCTCATTTTTCCTTCTATAATTTGGATAGGATCATAGGTTAAAATTAGAAGCCATAGAATCCAACAGTCTCATTTTACAGATGAGGAAACTGAGTCCAAGAGGTCATCTCATTTTTCCTTCTATAATTTGGATAGGATCATAGGTTAAAATTAGAAGCCATAGAATCCAACAGTCTCATTTTAGAGATGAGGAAACTGAGTCCAAGAGGTCAAGTGATTTATTCAAGGTCACACCATTCAGCAAGTATTTGAGACAGGAACAAAACCCAGGTCTTCCTTACTCTAAGACCACCACTGTATTCACAATACCACATTGCTTCTCAGAATATTTGCATAACTATTTTTGGCATCATTATATACTTTGTATATTATAAAACACATAAAAAGAGCTATTCAGATGATTATTTTTTAAAATTTTAATTGGTCAAATTAAACAAACATTTCCATGATTATTATTAATTAGCCACCTTACTTTACTTAGCCTACATACTTCACAGGGCTGTTATGAGAATCAGAGGAAATAATAGATGGGAGTAATTTGTAGGTAAATTTCCTGTCAATTCAAATTGTCCCAAGGTGGAATAAGCTGTCACTGGACATGGCACGTTCCAAGATTTCTAAGTATGAGGGTTTATTGTTATTATCATGGAAGATGCATAGGCATTTGGGGAGCCAGGTGTATGATTCTAGGAAGGATTTAATCAAATCCTTTCTCTGTGGTGGGGAAAATGTAATTATCAGTCAATCAACAAAGTGCTTCCCATGCGCAAGACACCTTACCTAGCACTGGGGACACAGACAAAATTGAAACAAGAGTTCACGTTCCATAGAGAGATCATGTGTTTGTGTTTAAATATAGGCAAAACGGTAGTTTATGTCTAAGCGTGGGCCAAATAAGAGATAGAATTAGATAATTTCTCACTTTCCTCTCTGCCTTATTCCCCTACATCAGACACTGCCCATCACTCGTCTTTACATAGACACCTGATCTAAATACAGCTAACATGCCATCACTGATGTGTGAGCTGGATACCCAATGGACAGGAAGTTCAGCTGGTTTCTTTAGCACATCACTGAGCTGTAGTATATCTAATGTTTATCAGCCAGTCTTGTGAAGCTCTTGGTATAAAGAAAAGACTCCTCCTTCCCAGAGCTTTAAACTTGGTAAGACTGGGAGGGATGGGCTAGGGGACAGATTGGAAGGGAAGGAGAAGCTTGCTTTGTTGATCAGATTTATTTCTGTGGTAAGGGTGTTTTTCCCAGCGATTAGATAGGCCACAGTGGCAAGATCACATAAATAAACCAGTTACAGGCCAAGGGCCTTGGGTTCTAGTCTGTATCCTGTGGGTGACTCATTGTACGTATGACCTTGGGAAAATTTCTTCACTTCATAGATCCTGTTTTCCCCTCTTAATAAAATGAGATTGAGCTAAGTGACCTCTGAGGGGTCTTGCAGCTGTTGTGTCAATGTCTAGAAAGTGCTTGGGAGACTACCAAGCTCTATCTAAATGTTAGCTAGAAGTAAAATGAGGGAGTTGGAGTAGGCAATATTTAAGATGCTTTCTAGATTAAAAAAAATGAGTCTCTCATTCCTTGGCATGCATTTTTTCCTTTAAAATTAAAAGCAAACATCCCACATCCCTTTTTCAGGTGGCTTCTGCCTGGGTTTCACCTTAACCTAATGATCTTGGGAATGTGTATAAAAGCACAAAGTCAAGCGCATTAAGAAGTGTCATATTATAGGAGAAAGATATGCTTATTGTAGGCATAAGTAACATCTCAAATCCTAGGGTCCTTTTCAGACCCATGATGTGTCATAATCACAGGAGACTTTATTATAACAGTTTATTTTATAGATGAGGAAACTGAGGCACAGAAGGGGATAGGATACCATAGGGAAAGTGCTGGTTTGGGGTTCAAAAGACCTGGGTTCAAACCCTGCCTCTATTAATTACTATCTGTGTGACATTGAGCCAGTCACCTCTCGCTTCCGGGCTTCACTTTTCTTATCTTCAAAGTGAGAGAGTTGAACTTGATAATCTCAAAGATCCTTTCTAATTCAAAATCTAGTTCTGACTGGCTTAAAGTCAGACAGTGAGAGCTGGGATTGACCCAGTTATTTGAAACTCAGTCCAGAGGTCTCTCCACTGCTCCAAGATATATATTTGTTTTCATGCACCCCATTATCTAACGTTTCCAGGGCTTTTTTTTTCTTCAGACTTTTTGACTCTTCTGGAAGATTTAACATTATTAACTTTACTCTTCTTCTGGATACTATTTCCTCCCGAATTTTCATGATTCTGATCATTCCTGGTTCTCCTCTGACCTATTAGACTAATCCTTTTCAATCTCCCTTTGAAGATTCTTCATTCTTATCCCATGCCTTTTGCATGTAGGTCCTCTCCTTTATTCCCTTCATATTCTTTCTCTTGGAGAACTCTTTTGTGGTCTTTTGTTAAGCCAGGAGTCCCCAAACTACTTCGCTAAGACCAAATCTGGAACTTTACGGGGGTGGAGCCAAGATGGCGGAGTAGAAAGACTCACATATGCTAGCTTCGAACCCACAGCCCATATATTTCCTGCAAGAAGAACTCCCCACAAATTCTGGAGCACTGCAAGGTGCACAGAAACACAGTGGAAAAGATTTCCATTTCAGAGAGCCTTGGAGAGCTGTCCCCAGGGGTCCATCATGGTCCGGATAGCGGAGCCCAGCCCTGCCCTGCCCTGGCCACGCAGCCCCAGAGGAACAGATCCGAGCAGGCTTCAGGGACAGAATCTCCGGCAGCTGGGAAGGTCCCTCTGCCAACAGGCACTACAGGTCAGTGAGAGATACGTCTGGGCTGTCCGAGAGGGGAGCGGGGTGTCTCCGTGACTCGGGCCCCCTCAGGAGGCAGCAGCAGAGGTGGCCTGGAACTCCTGGAGCAGCAGGAAGAAGTTCAGGGCCATTACTGAAGGTCTCTCATAAACCCCCTGAGGGAACTGAGCCTGGGAGGCGGCCCTGCCCCCACCCCAGCACCAGAACTTAAGCTCACATTGAATAGCAGCCGTGCCTGCCACGGAAAGCCCACTTGAATCTCAGACTCCAAGCACTAGCTGGGCGGATCAAGGCGGGGGTGGACAGGAATCTCAGAAGTAAAGTAACTGGCTGGGAAAATGCCCAGGAAAGGGAAGAAAAATAAGACTACAGAAAGCTACTTTGATGGGGTACAGATGTTCCCACCTTTCAATTCTGATGATGAGGAACTATTCTTACCATCAGGGAAAGACGTGGAGGTCGGGACCTCTGTATCCCAGACATCCCAGGTGGATGTCCAGTGGGCTTAGGCCATGGAGGAGCTCAAAAAGAATTTTGAAAATCAAGTTAAACAGGTGAAGGAAAAACTGGGAAGAGAAATGAGAGAGATTTTAAAAAAGCATGAAAAACGGGTCAATACCTTGCTAAAGGAGACCCAAAAAAATGCTGAAGAAAATAACACCTTGAAAAATAGGTTCACTCAATTGGCAAAAGAGGTTCAAATAGCCAATGAGGAGAAGAATGCTTTCAAAAGCAGAATTAGCCAAATGGAAAAAGAAGTTCAAAAGCTCACTGAAGAAAATAGTTCTCTCAAAATTAGAATGGAACAGATGGAGTCTAATGACTTTCTGAGAAACCAAGAAATCACCAAACAAAACCAAAAGAATGAAAAAATGGAAGAGAATGTGAAATATCTCATGGGAAAAACAACTGACCTGGAAAATAGATCAGGAGAGACAATATAAAAATTATGGGACTACCTGAAAGTCATGATCAAAAAAAGAGCCTAGACATCATCTTCCATGAAATTATCGAGGAAAACTGCCCTGATATTCTACAACCAGAGGGCAAACTTGAAGTATTGAAAGAATCCATCGATCACCACCTGAAAGAGATCCAAAAAGAGAAACTCCTAGGAACATTGTGGCCAAATTCCAGAATTCCCAGGTCAAGGAGAAAATATTGCAAGCAGCTAGAAAGAAACAATTCCAGTATTGTGGAAATACAATCAGGATAACTCAGGATCTAGCAGCTTCTACATTAAGGGATTGAAGGGCGTGGAATAGGATATTCCAGAAATCAAAGGAAGTAGGACTAAAACCAAGAATCACCTACCCAGCAAAACTGAGTATAATACTTCAGGGGAAAATATGGTCTTTCAATGAAAGAGAGGAGTTTCAAGCATTCTTGATGAAAAGACCAGAGCTGAAAAGAAAATTTGACTTTCAAACCCAAGAATGAGAATAAGCATGAAAAAGTAAACAGCAAAGAGAAGTCATAAGGGACTTACGAAAAGACCAAATCTGGTCTGTCTGCCCTTCTGTAAGCCTAGGAGCTAAGTATGGTTTTTAAATAAAATAAAATTCTAAAAATATAAAAATCTTGGCTTGTGAGGCTATAAAAATAGTGAGCATGATAGATTTGATCTACAGGCTATAGTCTGCCAATCCTTGGGCTAAACAATCATCTCTATGTAGATATCTCTCAATCATCATTAGCATCTCTCCTGTCTCCCAGTTGGCTATCCCCATCTGCTTGTTGACCCGCACTGCTTGGATGTCTCATAGATATCTCAAATTCAATGTGCGCAAAACAGAAATCATTCCTTATACTTCATGCTCACTCAAGCTCCACATGAAACCAGTTGCCATGTCTTGTAGATTCTATTTCAATATGGCTCACATTCTTTCCATTCTTTCTATTCATACTACCATCATCCTAGTCCAGGCTCTTATCACCTCTCTCCTGGACTATTGAAATGACTTCTTACTTACTTTTGGTAAAATTCAACTTCAATGAAATTTGATGACATGCTTCCTTTTCCAATCCATCTTCCATATGGCTGCCAAATTGGCAGCCCTCTTTGGCTTTAAAACCCATCATCACCTGACTTCAGTTTGTCTTTTCAGACTGATTACACATTATTCCCCTTAATGAACTCTCTTTTCTAACCAAACACCTCTACTTGCTATTACCTATAAATAATATTCCATCTTCCTTTTCTCTTACTTTGTACAGGTTGTACAACATGCCTAGATCATATACCAACTACTTACCACCTCTTAGAACCCTTAGCTCTTTTCAAGGCTCAAATCAAAGTGAGATTTCATTCTAGAGGTTTGATTCCCCAAGCTGTCACTGCCCCTCCCCTGAACTATTGCATATTATGTGTATAATGCTCTAAGTATTTTATCTGTGAAATTATATCTCCCATGGCAAAAGGAGAAAATTATATTTTATGTTAATGGGGATGGGGAGGTTCTGATGCTTCTTGAGTAAAGGAAGTAATATTGTCAGACTTATATTTAGAAATATAAATTGAGTAGTTCTGTGAAAGATAGATTAGGGATGGTAAAGACTGGACACAGGGAGACCAATTAGGAAGCTACTGTAATAGTTCAAGCAAGAGATAATTAGGGCCTGAATTAAGGTAGTTGCAGTATGAGAGAGTAGAAGGGAAGGATGTGAGAGATTCTGAGGAAGTGGAATCCACAAGAATTGACAACTGATGGGATGTGAGGATAAATGAAAACAGAATCAAAAGTGAATTCTAGGTGGTGGACCTGAATGACTAGAAGAATGATAGCACCCTCTACACAAATAGTCAAGTTAGGAGGTGGAATGGGTGTAGGGGGCTAATGACAATTAGATAATGATTTCTATTTTGGACAAAATTTGAGTTTGAGCTACTTATGGAACAGCCATTTGGACCCACCTGGCAAACTCACCTGGCATCTGGTCAAAGATACTAGATTTGAACTCAGGACAGAGATGATGACTGCATATGTAGAACTGAGAACAATCTCCATAGTTTAATACATGGAAATTTTTGATATCACTGTGGAAGAGAGTATAAAGAGAAAAGAGGAGAGGCCCCTAAACAGATCCCTGAGATACATTCATGAAAAAGAGTGAGTAAAGCATAGATGATGAATGCACAGGATACAAATAAGGTATTAAAGGGATGGAAAGTGAATGGAGAGAAAGTGGAGACAAACAGTATGGAGTCCTTTTTCTAGGAGTTTGGCTATGAAATGGAGAAAAGAGAGAGTTTGGTGGGTTGTTTTTATGGATGAGATAAGGAAGGGGAAGGGGATAATTTGGGAGAAAAGAAAAAACAAGATTTGGAAGACAGTTGTTGGGAGTCCTACATAGTGAGAAAAAAGTAAAAGCATTACTATGCAACACTGGTCACTATTTGAGATGAGACTACATAAACTCTAATGACTTTTAGCAGCTTTTAAGTAGGAACAGAGAAGGTGAATGGTAGAGGTAATCCAGGGTAGATATTGGGAGTAAGAAGGGACGATAGGAAGATGGGACAAAGGATTAATGGACAGAAGACTTCGTAAAACTGAATTTGTTAATGTCAAGATCTGAAAGACAAAAATTGAGGCCAGAACAAGGGTGATAAATAGTGGAAGTAAGGAGGTAGAGGATAGCTGGGGATTGCAATGAGGGTGAGAAATAGGCTTCCACAAGGGGAGGCAGTAGTCAGAGACAGTTTTGAATCTTACAGGTATAATATTTGTGGATGAGAATGCAATCAAGGGCACAGTCTTCCAGGTGAGACTGAAGGGTGCTGAAGGTTCAGGTTATAGGAATTGAGGATGTTGATGAACTGAAAGTACAGTATGTTCTTTCATCAAGTGTAAGGGTGGAGATCTGACTGGATAGGATGTCTGTGAACCAGGCCATGCACTCTGACAAAGGAAGGTTACCTTGGTGGTCTGTTAACAATTGCTACCAGGATCTGGATAGAATAACACATCTGGATGGAATAATCCTCAAAAGAGGTAAAGGTATGGGAGGGCAGAAGTGGGAGTTTACAATGTGAAGCAAGAAACACACCTGTTCCTCCTCTTAACTCAAAATATTAGTGGGATCATGAGAGGAGAATCCTGCTCTGGAAAGGGTGACTAAGAACACAGTGCCTTCTGAACAGAGCTAGGTTTCTGTGACTGCAAGGAGGTAGAAGGAATATGAAAGAAAAGACCTAAAGGAAAGGGCAATTTGTTAACATACATAAATAACATGAAAGACACATAACAGAGGCTTATTAATTGTAGCATGAATGGGTCCACAATCATAATTTTTTATTAATATCAATTTCCCCAAATGGCCACAGTTCCAAAGTATTATGAACAACACAGTTTCCATCCCCCAGAACTGGATGTCACCCTTTACTTCTGCTGTTCTAAAGTTTTCTCCTAAGAAAACCACAGGCTTTGTCTGTCCTCTGCCTTAGTAGCAGAGATATTTCAGTTTCTGTTACATTGAATCCCTGTGGCTTCCCCAGCACTCTGAGCGTTCCCAGGGCTCATGAAGGCATTACAATATTGAGCCTTAGTAATCTATAAATAAAAAGCCCAAACACAATGTCACATATGCTCCAACGCCTAGAATTCAAAAACAAACAGCACAGCAAGAAATATTAGCTTTTTGATTCCACCAAGCGTGAAGTAGCCGGATTCATTCCTCTCTTTCTTTTTAAAAATCTACCATGGGGGTAACCTAGCCATTTTCCATCAGCTCTTCTTGTAGGAAGGGATGACAGCATAAGCCAAGCAGTCTTGGAGAAACTCTTCAACTCCCCTGATGCCTCTGCCCCCTCACCTTCTCTCCTACCACACCAATTTCTCCTCTACTGTAGCTTACGGGGATCTTTAGGGACTGGAATGGGCAAGAGGAGTTCTAAAATGAATTTGCATATCCTCTACTGATGCATATGTTTATTTAATGCACTTTCAAACACTTTCCAGTGACCTTGAGCTCTACATTAAAAAACACAAAACACCCTTTAAACTTTCTCTCCATGTGAGGTTGATAATTCTGAGAAGACAGAATTATGGTGGCAATCTTTCTAAATGATCTGTCACTGTAATGGAAATAAAGGTGGCAGTAAGTGAACTTGAGCATCAGAAGCAGCCAGACACTCATCAGGATAAGCATGTATATATTGGGGGCCCACTGTGTTTGGGGCCTGGAATGAAGGATCTGAACTGGGCTTTGACACTAATTAGCTGGGCAATATTGAACCAGACTTTCATTTCTCAGGGCTCTTAGTTTTCTCATTTATAAAAATGAGATGTTTGAACCAGGTAATCTCTATTTTCCTTCAGAAAAAAATAATCCTATATTAAGGCCTGGTAGAGAGTAAAAATGCAGGGCCCCTGTCCTTAAGGAGTTTATATTATAAAAATGATGATCCACACATGAACAAATTAAGATTACATAGTTAATCAGTCAAGCAATAAGAATTTATGTGGTATTTACTATACTGTGTGCTTAACCAGAAGTTACAGTTTCTAGAGACTGTGAAGACATGGTATCTGCCTTTGAGAAGTTCATAATCTTCTTTGGGTGATAAGACTCACACATGACACAAACAGAGAACATTTTGTATTGGGGGGAAGGGAGGGAAGTATGATGGAGACATCTTGGACACGGTGGGACTAGAACTGGGGATTTTGAAGGAAGAGCCCTTCCTGATTCCCCCAGTTGTTAATGATACCATTGATTATTACGTTTTTTTAAAATATAATTTATATTTACTTACCTATGGATATGTTTTATCCATCTAGGAAAGGGTCAATTTGCGGGTAAGGTTTTGCATTGTCTTCCCAGCACTTAACATATAGGAGATAGTTGATGAACACTTATTGATTGATTGGTTAAGATCATCTCAATTTACTTTAAATTTGTAGCAAGACTGCTACTTTTTTTAAATCTTTTTTTCAGTCAGCAAATATTTATTTTGAACCACATTATATTTTACTTTGAATAGCAAAGATTGATAAGTACTGTTTTAAGTGACTATTTTCCACAAATCTGAAAAAAAGTCAAATGTACATTTTTCTCCTGTTAAAGTATTTCGGAAATCATCCTAAATTTTTATTAATTAATTAATTTTTAGTTTTCAACAGACACTTTCACAAGATTTTGAGTTCCAAATTTTCTCCCTATCTCTCTCCTTCACTCACACCAATACATCATGCCTTCTAATTACCCCTTCCACTGATCTGCCCTTCTATCATATCCCTCTCTTCTCTTATCCATTGTCCCTCTATTTTCTTGTAGGGCAAGATAGATTTTGATACCCCATTGCCTGAATTCTTATTTCCCAGTTGCATGTAAAAACAACTTTTAACATTTGTTTTTAAAACTTTGAGTTCTAACTTCTCTCCCATCCTCCCTCCCCATCCATCCTCACTGAGAAGGCAAGCAATTCAATATGGGTTATATATATGTAGTCATGCAAAACACTTCCATAACAGTCACATTGTGAAAGACTAACTTTATTTCCTTCCATCTTATCCTGCCCCCCCATTTATTCTGTTCTCTCTTTTGACCCTATCCCTCCTCAAAAGTGTTTACTTTTAATTATCCCTCCTTGCATTTGCTCTCCTTTCTATTATCTCTCCCACCCCCCACTTATCACCTTCCACCCTTCCTTCCTGTAGTGTAAAACAGATTTTCATACTAAATTGAGTGTGCATGTTATTCACTCTTTAAGCCAAATCTGGTCAGAGTAAGGTTCACTCTTTCCCTCTCACCTTCCCCTATTCCCCTCCATCGAAAAAACTTTTTTCTTGCCTCTTTTATGTGAGAGATAATTTACTTCATTATATTTTCCCTTTCTCCTTCTCCTAATATATTCCTCTCTCACTCCTCAATTTTATATTCATATTCATATTCAACTCACCCTGTGCCCTCTGTCTATATGTATGTAACCCTTCCAACTAGCCTAATACTGAGAAAAGTCTCAAGAGTTAAAAATGTGATCTTTCCACGTAGGAATGAAAATAGCTCAACTTTAGTAAGCTCCTTATTATTTCTCTTTTCTATTTACCTTTTCATGCTTCTCTTGGTTGTTGTGTTTGGAAGTCAAATTTTCTATTCAGCTCTGGTCTTTCATCAAGAAATTTGAAAGTCCTCTATTTCATTGAATGACCATTTTTCCCCTCTAGTATTATAGTCACTTTTGCTGGGTAGGTGGTTCTTGGTTTTAATCCTAGTCCCTTTGACCTCTGGAATATCATATTCCAAGCCCTCTGATCCCTTAAAGTAGAAGTTGTTAGATCTTGTGTTATCCAGATTTTGTTTCCACAATGCTCAAATTGTTTCCTTCTGACTGCTTGCAATTTTTTTCTCCTTGACCTGGGAGCTCTGGATTTTGGCTAGAATATTCCTAGGAGTTTTCTTTTTGGGATCACTTTCAGGAGGTGATCGTGGATTCTTTCAATATCTATTTTACCCTCTGCTTCTATGATATCAGGCCAGATTTCCTTGATAATTTCTTGAAAGATGATATCAAGGCTCTTTTTTTGATCATGGCTTTCAAGAAGTCCAATAATTTTTAAATTGTCTCTTCTGGATTGATTTTCTAGGTCAGTTGTTTTTCCAACAAGATATTTCACATTGTCAGCTATTTTTGCATTCTTTTGGTTTTGTTTTATGATTTCTTGATTTATCTTCCATCTGCTCCATTCTAACCTTTAAGGAATTATTTTCTTCACTGAGCTTTTGGACCTCCTTTTCCATCTGGTCAATTCTTCTTTTTAAGGCATTCTTCTCCTCTTTGGCTTTTTGGATCTCTTTTGCCATTTGGGTTAGTCTATTTTTAAGGTGTTATTTTCCTCAGCATTTTTGGGTCCCCCTTATCAACCAGTTGATTCATTTTTCATGATTTTCTTGAATCTCATTTTTTTCCCCAATTTTCCCTCTATTTCTCTTACTTGATTTTCAAAATACTTTTTGAGCTCTTCCATATCCTGAGACCAACTCATATTTTTCTTGGAGGTGTTGGATGTAGGAGAGCTTTGACTTTGTTATGTTCTTGTTTGTATATTTTGGTCCTCCTTGTTACCAAAGTAAGATTCTATAGTCTAATTATTTTTCCAGTTTTTGCTCATTTCCCTGATCATTTACTTGACTTTTTAGCTTTTTGTCAAGGTAGTTCTCTGCTTCCAGTGGGGGGGGGCATGATACCTCCCCTACTGATCTGTGGGCCCAGAGCTCAAGAAATGGCTAGAGTCTCCCCTGGAGTTGGGGCCAGACCACTCTACTTTCTCACACATGTCAGATAGGCTTTTTCCACTGACCTTCTAATTTGTCCTCAATGTTTAGTGGCTGCAAAGTCTGGAAACCACCACAGGTGCCAGAGATTCAATGCTCCCACCCTGACCCCACAGAGGCCTACTCAGGTGCTACCTGCACAACCCATGCTGTATGGTGCTCTGCTCCCAACATGGCATGATAGATGCTTTGTGTTAACCTTCTAGGCTATCTTGAGCTGGAGATTTGTTTCACTCCATGATTTTGTGGGTTCTTCAGTTCCAGCATTTGTTTAGAGTCATTTTTACAGGTCTTTGACTGGGCTTGAGGGGAGAGCTCTAGAAGTCCCTGCTTCTATTCTGCCATCTTGGCTTTGCCCACCCTCCCAAGACTGCTAGATTTGCACTTGCACTTATGTGACCAACCAGATTCTTCCACTGTTCCGCCAAAAACTGTTAGTGAGGTGGCAACTTTCCAAATCTTTTTATTTAGAGATCTTCACTTGCAACAGTGGCTAGAGTATGTAGTAGATCAAATCCCACTCAGTAAGTGTACACAATTTTGCTTGAGAGAAAAATAGTATTCATTAGAAATTATCATGCACATGAACTATCAAGGGAAACTTGTAGCTTGATAAATCCTATATGATGAAAATATTATTACTAGCAATAATACTAAAATATAAAGCATATAGTTGTTTCTGGAAGGAGGATAGTAATGTAAGGTAATTTTTTGGTTGACCTTATTTTGACATAAGTCCAGGTAGACTTCCAAATACCTTCCGAAGTAGATAGTGAAAGAGAGAAAAGTAGAAAAGGCAAGAGATTAATGATAACCTCTCTACCACCAGGCAGGTAGAAGGATAGCATGATCTTTTCTCCATCACTGATCATTGAGATAAGGAGCCACAATGCTTCCTGTTGCCCCATCCTCCAATAGGAAAGATGGGCAAGATAGAGAATATAGTCAAAAGACTTGTGCTCTTCTATTGACCAGGTGGAAAAGAGAAATTATAAAAGGGGAGCCGAGTGTCTATTCTCCTGCTCAACCTAAAGGACAGAGAAAAACATCAAGAGGAAAAGAGTTCAAAAGAACCATTCCTTGAAGTGCTGCCTACCACTTCTAAGTTGGTTCCCATGCTTCTGGTTATGTTCCTTCTGGCCTGCTTCTCAGTTCCTTTCCCATGAAAATCAGAGGCAATTTTCTGATTCCGAATTGCCAGTGTCTTCCAGATATGAAGGTCAATGTGAGTGCCTCTCCCTATCCACAAAAGGAATCCAATAACTAAGGGAGGGCCATACATTATTCCTGGCAGTTAGTTGCCTTCTCAGTCTGGTTCATTGAAATATTAAGGGCTACTCTATCTTGATCTTGAGTTCCATGTTTTCTGACCGAAGCTGGAAGGAAGGAAAATACATGATCCCCTTCCATTTCAAACAACTGAATGATACATAACTAGGTATCATTACAGTATGACCAAGAGTGGCCAAGCAGGCAAATGCACTGTCTTAGTTGATAGTTTGATGGTACCAGTCACCATGTTAAGTATATTATGGATCAATAAGCAAGTCATTGCCAGATTCACTGAGGGGGCCTTGCTAAACCCATTAACTGTTGTGGACCACTTTTTTCCCCTCAGCGTCATAAAGCAGACCACAGAGCAATGCTTCTTCCATTTCTCTACCAGGCTCTGCAAAATTTGACTAACACTAGTAAAGGGCTTTGGGATCTCTGGGTAAAAGGTGCACCCAGAAGTATGATATATTATTTATTATTAAACATCAAGAATGAATGTTGTTCCACATTGTCTTATTTAGAGATATTACAGTGTGGTAGAGGCTAGGCAGAGATGCATTTTTCAATAACCAAACATCATTTATTTAACTTGCACTGGCTGTTTTATGATTTCTTTTATAGAAGTCGTTTCACATGGTGCCACTCTCAAGATAGCTGCACTCCACCCCCTTTCCCTGTCTCTCTGTATCTGCCTCTCTTTTTTTCCCCCCAGGAACTAACCACTAACTCAAACTGGGCACACTATTGATTGAAATGAAATTCAGCTAGTGAAAACACTTTCAATGAATGCTATAATCAGTTATATCCACTGATTGACATGCTGTCATTATCATTGATAATAATAATAAAATAGCTGACATTTATATGGCACTTTGTGGATTATTAAGTACCTTGTGCACATTATCATGCTTGATGTTCACAACAACCCTAGGAGGAAGGTGGTACAATTTTAATTATCTCCATTTTATAGCTGACTATACTGAGAGGTTCATATTGGAAGAGAAACTGCCCAAGTTCCCACAGCTAGCCAGCAATAGCATTAGAACTGGAGCCTGAATCTTCTTAGTCCAAGTCCATTATTCTAAACTGCCATTTCCTCTTTTCATTCTTGATCCCATACCCAGAAATCACTGAGCTAGTTGCCTCTGCATGTTAAACTGGAGTAACCTTTCCCTCTTTAACTTTAGTCTCGGATGATCATAACTTATACTAATAAAGGTTGATGTAATGGGTGGAACAGAGGTAAATTTGAGTTTATAATGAGGACTATCTTTTATCATTCCCGACAGATCTTGAGCTCTGTGTAGGTAGTAATTAAATAAGGGCCTCAGGACTCATAAAAACATAAATAAGATTCTTAGTAATAGCTCTTTATTGCTGCTTTGCTGGGCTGAGTTGGGGTGAACCCGGAGAGGCCAAGCAGGGCCTTTTCCTCAAGGAGTCATTCCTGAAATCAGCTCAACAGTGGAGGGATAAGGTGAAGGGTGTTGGGTCACTCTCAATGGGCAGCTCTATTCTCAAGGGTTCTAAGGAAGATGGAGAGCATTCACAGGGAGCTACCATGACAATGAAATGCTTAGAAAGTAGGACCTCTGAGAGCTGGATGGAAGCAATGGATTATTCAGACTGGTCAAGAGAAGCCCAAAGAAGTAGGACATAGTATGAAGGACTCAAGTAGGAGAAAATGGTCTGTTCCTGGTTTTCATAGAGGTAGGGATAAGAAAAAGAAACTCACTCTACACGCTAATGGGACCATCAAATTTCAGACGCAGGACAGTCCTCAGAGGAGAATTCCCTCTAAAGCATACCCAACACTTGGTTGCCCAGGCTTTTCTGGAAGATCTGCAATGAAGAGAAATCAATTAAAGCAGCTCCTTCCACTTTGGGATATCTCTCATTTTTAGTGGTTTACATTTTTGCCTCTTTGTAGCTTCTACCCCTGCTCCTAGTTGTGCCCTCTGGGGACAAGTAGAACAAATGCAGCCCATCTTTTCAGTGACAGCACTTGGAATATTTGAAGACAGGGATCATGTCTCCACAATGCCTCTCCTCTAGATAATCTCAGCTTTCAACCAGTCACCATATGACAGGGACATGAGGCCCATCAGACTCCTGTTCGCTTTCTTTTTCAGGGGTTCTTTACCTGGGATGCATGAGCTTCTCTTTGTTTAATTATTTTTATAAATATATTTCATTATAAATGATTTCCCTTTTAAACCTGAACATTTTATTTTATGAGTTTAAAAATGCTATTCTGAATAAGAGTTTGCAGGCTTCCTCAGAATGCCAGAGGGGACCATGATAGAGAAAAGATGAAGAACCCCTTCTCTGTAGAGTCTTTAGATTATCTATGACTTTCCTAAAGTATGGGGCCTACAACTAAGCATAGAACTCCAGATCGAGTTTGACCAGGCTTCACCATAGCAGGATTCTTTCCCGCTTATTACTGCATTGTGGATTTCTCAGTCTAGACAACGAACTTTCAATGGCTTGGCTGCCATATCTCACGGTTAATTCATATGGAAGTTTTAGGCTTCTGAAAAACAAGCAAACAACCTATTTTTCAGACAAATTGCTGTCAGGTTAGACTGAACTTTCTTTTAAAAAGTGAATTGGGTGTTGTAACAGTTGACTCTTCATCTCTTCCTTAAGTTTTCCTGGCCTTCTTATTCCATTAAAATCTCTAGAAACTGGAAAAGTCATCTGTTTGACCTGGAGAATATGGATTGGGAATAGTCTTTTGTTTAGGGCACTATATTCAAAAGAGGATTTAGTCTGGAAGTCAGGAGACTTGAGTTTTAATCCCTGCTTGCCACTTAGTTGTGTATCCTTGGTCATCACTTATCCTATCTAGATCTCAATTTCCTCATCTGTAAAGTGGGGATAATGATACTTGGCTTCCTCAAGGCAAGTACCAGGGTTAAGTAGATCACCTTATAGGGCCATAGAAACGTGGGTTATTGTTGTAATTCACTGCCAAAATTCTAATAAAAATATTCTATATCCTGCGATGTATGCAACCCATGAGCTACATTCATTACCTAATTTATATGTGTCAATGTGTGTAGAGTACCCTGACCCTTGGGACAAAAAGCATCCGTAGAGAATCAAAGCTGAAGGGAATTTTTTGTCAATGGGGTAAGGATATCCAGATTAGAGGGCATCACCTTTGGAAAGCAGAATCAAGATCAAAGATGTTTCTCTAATGGAAAGCTACACATTCATTTATTTCAGGTTTGATGCCATTCATTATCACTTGAAAACAACTCTTCTTCATCTCTAAGGGGCACACAGGCTCACTCTCACAGAGTAAATATCATTGGAAGGCAGGAGGACATGGACTTAGAAATGAGAAGAACATAGAAGTGAACGTTAGGAGACAAGTTCTATACTTGTTTCTCACACTGGGCAGCTTTGTGACAGTTGACTAATCACTTTTGCTCTTCCTCACAAAGGAAGGAAAGAAAAAAGGTAATATTAAATCCCTATTATGTATCACATACTATGCTAAATGATTAACATGTATTTTCTCATTGTATATTCATAATAAGCTTGCAAGGTAAGTGCTATTATTGTCCCCATTTTATAGCTAAGAAAACTGAGGCCAACAGAAGTTAAGTGACTTGCCTGGGGTCACATAGCTAGTAAGTATCTCAAGCAAGATTTTGACTTGGGTTTTTCTTTCTCTTGGTCCAACACTTTATCTACTGCATATACTAGCTGCACCTCAGTTTCTTCCATTATACAACGTGGTAATTGGACTAGTTGACTTAGCTCTAATTCTGGGGTCCCTAGGGTCCCTTGGAGCTTTCACATGTATATGGTTCATGGGAGTTCTTATCACTCATTCCACATTCTTACTTAATGTTGGAAAAATATTCTTCATGTTAGTGTGAATAAGAAATATCCTGAATGAATGTAGAGACAGAATATATCCTTTTACCTTTTGTTCAAAGAACTGAGTACAATATGAAACTCTGAGACCATGGCCAGACTTTCTGTCTCCCCTCTATGACTCCTGCTTCAATACCACTTTCTTTTCTTTCCGAAATTTCGGCATTGAGTGTTATTCGACCTTTGCCACAACCTAGGGGAAAGAATGCAGCCTTATTTCTCCCTGCATTAAAGAGACCTGCCAGCTGTCATCCCCTGCCTACCCCCCTGTCCCCAATGGCAAGGATAAATCCTGCTGTCATCTTTACAGCGGCACCTGTATGAATCTGAATATTTTATTATTTGAGCTTTCGCAATGACAAATTTCCAAAATGAGCTAATTTTATGTTCTTGCAAATCACCTTGCTTGGAGGAATGAAAGATGAGCATTCATGGCAGAGAAGGGGCCTGGTAAATGCTGAAGGAAATTTAGTCATTCTCTATCCTCTTTCTCTCTTCCCTGTTTCTCCTCTGCTGATCCCTCCTCCCCAGTCCACGGCTTTAAAACATGACAACAGGTGGTACCTGAAGGCCTGTTTAAGGAAACCAAAGCATAAGCCAAGAATCTAAAGATTGAATGAGGGGATCATAAGATCATAGACTGAGAATGAGAGGGAAACTTTGAGGTCATCCAGTGTAATCCCTTCATTTTACAGAAGAGAAAACAGGTCCATGGAGGGTCACACAAATAGAAGTGAGTGGGGATAGTATTTATTCCAGATCCACTGACTCCAAACCAAGCATACCTTCTGATGTACCATCCTGGATTCCATG
The DNA here is from genome assembly GCA_023548195.1 of Bettongia penicillata ogilbyi. NCBI lineage: Eukaryota > Metazoa > Chordata > Mammalia > Diprotodontia > Potoroidae > Bettongia > Bettongia penicillata. The sequence goes on from JAJHZJ010000082.1 coordinate 1,818,738, forward strand.
GCAGGATGGAGATGGAAGCCTGACATGGAAGGATTCGTAAATGACCAATTGGCCCTCCATGTTCAATGCAGAGAAGAGACAGTGATGCAGTAGAAAGAACACCAGAGTTGGAGTCAGCTCGACACTTACTACTTGTGTCACCTTGGGTAAGTCTCTTAGCCTCTGTAGGCTTCAATTTCTTCATCTGTAAAGTGAGGACTTTGGACTATATGAACTGCTGTCTAAAATCTCTTCCATGTCAAAATCTCTGATCCTATGATTGGAAAAGACCCAAGAAGCAGAAAACATTCCCAAGGGCTTTCTGCATCACAAAAATGGAAAGAAGATTCAGAATGGGACTCTTGGGATTTGTAGCATGCACTATATTTATATTTCTTTATGATCAAGTAGCATTACATTCCACATTGTTGCAGGTAAATACTTTATGTAGCTAATCTGTGTTAATAATTCATTAGGATCTCATTTCACTCCTGTCCATTACTTATGGTTTATTTTAAAGGGCAAACAAATGTGATTAAGAAACATCTTTCAAGACAACAAGCAAGGAAGGGAACCTTTCTTTTAGATACCGTTCCTGCTAGTAACTAATTTATATAGAATTTAGTTTACATTTCTTTCACCAAACCTTTGATTATGAATCTTCATTTTTTATTATAATTGTGGTCACATCATGGAAAATTCAGGCTTAATCTATTGCCAAGGAAACTCACATGCAGATGGTCAGTAGTTCATAGAAATAGGCAACAGACCATGTAAATAAGCCCTGTCATTCAGACATTATTATTACCAGAGCATCTTGGTAATAAAGCAGAGGTTCTAAGTAATCACTCACTGTGCCTACTCTCCTTTACATCAGGTCTATTTGGGAGCGTGAGGACCAGGCTTTATGATTCTGCATACTTGTGCCCTGTAATTGTACTGTTTCTTCATCTGAAGGACAGTGAGTATCTAGGGAGAAAGCCCCACTTGGTGGAAAATGAAGCCATGTTCAATGGGATGGTTTCCCACTCACATGATACAAAAGAGAATGGGGGTAAGGACTAGGTATTTTAATTAAAACAAATACAGGCTCTAGCTGGCTGTATAACTTAAAAATAAATGGGGGGGAGAAAAAGAGGGAGAGGGAGGGAAAGAGGGATGGAGAGAGAGAGACAGAGACAGAGAGAGAGAGACAGAGAGAGAGAGACAAGGAGGGAGGGAGGGAGGGGGAGAGAGAGAGAGAGAGAGAGAGAGAGAGAGAGAGAGAGAGAGAGAGAGAGAGAGAGAGAGAGAGAGAGAGAGAGAGAGAGAGAGAAGGGTATACAAAGGTCAGTTAATCATTTCAATCTTTTTTTTCCAGTAATTTTCCTCACATCTTCTTCATTTGTTTTAAGTTCTTCCTTTTATATGAACAATTTGATTTTCCTTTTACATTTTTCTCAAAATTAGATTAGTTAACTCTTGATTTTATTATTTTTTCGAAGAAGCTCCTACTTTTATTTAGGACATTTCAATGTTCTCTTTGCTTTCAAATCTATTAATTTTTTATTTTTCAGAAGTTCTATTTAGGGATTTTTGATCTCTTCAAGTTTTTTTTAAACTTATATTCAGATTTTTTTCTTTCAAAAAAACAATAATACCATTTATATAGCACTTTAAGGTTGGCAGATCACTTTCTTCACAACAGCTCAGTTAGGTGCTATTTTTAGCCCCATTTTGCAGATAACGCAATTGGCTCAGACAGAGTTCAAGTGACTTGCCCATGGTCACAAAGTAAAAGTCGGAGGCAGGATTTGACATTCATTTTTTTTAAGTCTGGAATTCTGAATTCTCTATCTTCTCCCAACTTTTCACCCAAAAATTGAGAAGGAAAGAAATGTAATATCAATTATACATATAAAATCATGCAAAAATTTCCATATTAGTCATGTTGCAAAAGAAAAGCAAGAAAAATAAAGAAAATTAAAATATCATGTTTCAGTCGACAGCAGAGTTTACCAGATTTCTCCGTCTCTCTGGAGGCAGATAGCATGTTTCATCATGAGTCCTTTGGAATTGTCTTGTTCAGACCAGTTAGGTCTTTCATAGTTGATCATCATTACAGTATTGTAGTTACCGTGTACAATGTTTTCCTAGTTTGTCTCATTTCACTTTGCATGCATGAGTTTATATGTTTTCCCAGGTTTTCCTGAAATCATCCTGCTCGTCATTTCTTAAGGCACAATAATATTCCATCACAATCATGTACCACAAATGGCATAGCCATTCCCTGACTGATGGGCATGTCCTCAATTTTCAATTTTTTACCACCTCAGAAATAGCTGCTATAATAGGTCCTTTTCCGCTTTTCCTCATCTCTTTGTGATACAGAATGTGTAGTGGTTTTGCTGGTGTAATCATTTTCCCTTTTGTCAAGACAAGTGATAATGGAAATTGATTTCTTTTTGATCAAGATTTGGGTGATTTAAGTCACATACCCCAAGACCCTAATTTTAATACAGTCCACCTCCCATTGTGTTCAGAGTTGATCATCACTCCTCAGAACATCTATTCTTAGAATGGCATTAGAGGTCTTTGGTCTAAGAGAGGCAGTCAAATGACTATTCTTTTATTAATGATGTGCTGGTATTATAAATAAAATGATTAAATTACCCAGAAATTATGCCTCAGAATGTTTTTAATCATAACACTGGTTAGGGTCGAAGGGTATGCATAGTTTTATAGTCCTTTGGGTATAATTCCAAACTGCTCCCCAAGATAGTTGGACCAGTTCACAACTCTACCAGTACTGCATTGCTGTCCCCGTTTTTCACATCCTCTCCAGAATTTGTCCTTATCCTTTTTAAAAATCATGGTAGCCATTCTGATAGCTGGGTCATTGTAAGTTGTCCTGATCTACGTATTGCCACTGGACTCATATTTCTGGAGAAGTGAGGCTGGTGACTTTGCATAGCTCTGCCTCACTTAAATCCAATTCACTTGCAAGTCAAGGCATTGCCCTCCTGATGTCATTGGCTCTCTTCAAGAATGAAGGACAAACAACAGTGTTCTGATAGAAGTGAAGTGGCACCTCAGCATTGTTTTAATTTGTGTTTCTCCAATAAACAGTGATTTAGAACATTTTTCATATGACTAATGATCGTTCTGATTTCTTCTTCTGAATACTGTCCATATTATTGATAATTTGTCAATAAACAATTTAATCCTAATAAATCAGCAAGTATTCATTAAATATTGATTTTTTCAAGGCATTCTACTATGTGTTGTGAATACAAAGACCAAAGGTGAATCAAGTCCCTTCCCTTAAAGAGCATATCTTTTAGTAGCTGGGAGATACAATATGTATATAAAATAGATACAAGGCAAGGTGATGGGAGGAATCAGCCCCTGGGGAACAGGAATTAGGAAATCCTTCATGTGGAAGGGAGTCCTTGGGCTGAGTCTTAAAAAAAGGGGAAATTCTGAAAAATAAAGGTAGAGAGGGAGAGCATGTTAGGCATGGGAAACAGCTAGTCTAAAAGTCTGAAGGTGGGAGATGGACAATTTGACTAGAGTGACAGAAGTTCTCATTAAATCAGGAAAGGTAAGCTGGGGCCAAGTTGTTATGTGCCATAAATTCCAGAAAAAAATATATTCTATACTTGATCATGGAGATCATATGGACTCACAAGAATTTACTGAGTAGAGGAGTGACACATTCAGATTCCTACTTTAGGAAAATCATTGTGGTAGCTGTGCAAAGGACATGTTTGAGAGGGGAGAGAGAGGAAACAGAGGGAACAACTAGCAGTCTAATGCACTATGTAAGAAAAGATGTGATGAGGATCTAAGCTAAGGTGGTGGCTTTGTGAATGGAGAGAAGAGAAGAGATAGAAATGGTAAGATCTGACAACCAAGTGACTCCGTAAAGTGAGTGAGAGTAGAGATTGTAAGATGACACCAAGATTTGGGACCTGGTTGACTGAAAGGATGGTGGGTGGTGCCTAAGACAGAAATGCAAAAGTTCTGAGATCAGTTTAGGGAAAAAGAAAACTAGCTGAGTTTGGGACAAGGTGAATTTGAGCTATCTACAAGACATTTAATTCACAATGTCCAATCGGCCATTTAAGAAGTGGAACTGGAGCTCAGAAGAGATACTAAATGGAAATATAGGTATAGCAGTCTTCTTTGGACCTCCCAACAAACATGTAAGAAAGGACCCCAATTCTCTATTACCTTTGAAATTTACAAATTTCCATAGAAAGAAGGATCTCTCCTTGGAGGAAAATTAATCATCCATAGACTCCATATGATATGAAAAGTTAGCTTGACTCTGTTTCAGGGCCACAATCATCCTTATTGGCCATCTTGTCCACTCTTATTTTGAAGAGGAACTTTGTAGGACAGAATCTATCACAGAATGCTGCCTCTGTATAATGATTTATAATTTATATATAATATAAAGTAATATAATAATATAATATAATAGTAAATATAATATAATAATAATTTTTAAAGAATGATGAATCTATTCAGGAAAAGCCTTTATCAAATACCCTTACCCTTTCTCCCCATCTTCTTCCCCATATTTCATTTTCCCTCCTTACCCCTGCTATCCCTCATCTGTCTATCCCTAATTTTTCCCATTTGGTTTAAAATTCCTCATCCTTTGACTGCAAAGGTGATTTGTTTCTCAAATTAAGATAGAGCAAGAAGTTAGGTGGCATTCATCTCTCTGCCTTCAAAACTCTGCCCAAATTTCCTTCTCAGGTGAATATAATAATTTCTTGTCACCACTTCTTTTTCTTGAATCTTTTCCAGGTGACCATAGCTTGTGAAATGGGAGCTAGGTGACTCAGGGGATAGACCCCCAGGTATGGAGTCAGGAAGACCCGAGCTCAAGTCTAGCCTCTGACACTTATTAGCTTCATGACCCCAGGAAATTCACTTCTATCTGTTTTAGTTTCTTCATCTGCGAAATGAGTTGGAGAAGGAAATGGTAAACCGCTTCAGTATCTTTGCCAAGAAAACTCCAAATAGGGCCATGAAGAGCTGGATTTTAGTTGGCTAAAATGACTGAATAACAACATATTTCAGCAAATTTTTAATAATTAGTACCATTTTGTTCCCAGTGCAGCTGTATGACTCTTTACCTCTAAAATCATCATACTATGTCAACACTGCCTTTATAGTATAAAAATTAGACCTCTCCCAGAACTGGGTGTCCTGAAATGATCCACTTTGAAAAATATTGGATTCTTATTGACTCTAGATAAGACCAGAGAGCTAAAGGTAGAAGGGACTTCAAAAGACATCTTGCCTCACCCACTCATTTTACAGATAAGGAAACTGAGACCCATGGAGATTAAGTAACTTGCCCAAGGTTACAAGATTGTAAGGAAGACTTTCAAATCAAATTTGATTTACTACTCTGTCATGATTTAGATGTATTCATGATTTAGGCAAGTGGCAGGTCCTTTCCAATTCTGGGATTTTAGTTATGATTTTAATACCTCCTCATATCTCTGTTGATCAGAAGTTATTTTCCTTGTCTCTTCAATATGTCATAGTTCTATTGGAATCAGGGACCATGTCTCTTCTTTCTGTTGCTCCTTACTTCTAGATCAGGGATTCTTAACCTAGGGATTTGTGAATTTTGTTCTAATAATATATTTTGATAACTATTTCTTTTTTCCCACTTAATAGTATTTTATTTTTTCCAATTACATGTAAAGACAGTTTTCAACATTCGCTTTTCTAAGATTTTGAGTTCCAAATTTTTTTCTCTCTTCCCTCTCTCTCTCCAAAACAGTAAAGCAATCTGATATAGGCTATTTATGTACAATTTACACATTAGTCACATTGTGAAAGAAAGAAAAGGGTAAAGTCATGACAAAGAAAAAACACAACAAAAAAAGAAAAAATAATGCACTTCAATCTGCATTCAAACTCCCTTGTTCTTTCTCTGGATGTGGATAGCATTTTCCATTGTGAGTCTTTTGGAATTGTCTTAAATCATTGTATTGCTGAAAAAAGCTGTTTATCAAAGTTGGTCACTGCATCATGTTGTTGTTACTGTGTACAATGTACTTCTGGTTCTTCTCACTTCATTGGGCATCAGTTCATGTAAGACTTTCTAAAATCCACTTGCTCATCATTTCTTATAGAGCAGTAGTTCTATATTCCTTTATGTTCATATATCACAACTTATTCAGACATTCCCCAGGTGATGAACATCCTCTAAATTTCAAGTTCTTGGTCACCACAAAAAGAACTCCTATAACTATTTTTGTACATTTGAGTCCTTTCCCCTTTTTTATGATCTCTTTAAGATACATACCTAGTGGTATTGCTGCATCAAAGGTTGTGCACACTTTGATTGCCCTTTGAGTATAGTTCCAAATTGTTCTCCAGAATTGTTGGATCAGTTCCTGTCTACTAACAATGCATTAGTATTCCACTCTTTCGATATTTTCTTCTTCAACATTTGTCTTTTTTTATTTTTTGTCATAGTCAATTAGATAGGTATGAGGTGGTACCTCAGAGTTGTTTTAATTTAAATTTATCTAATCAATAATGGTTTGGAGCATTTTTTCATATGACTATAAGATAGCTTTAATTTTTTCATCTGAAAACTGCCTATTCATATACTTTGACCATCTTTGATAACTATATTTCAATAAATTAGTTTCTTTTGTAATCTTACATATTTTCTTTTATGCATTTAAAAACATTATTTTGGGAAGGGGTCCATCCATAAATGTTACAAGATTGTCAAAACAATTCATGGCACATAAAGGATAAAAACCCTGGGTCTAGATAGATGTTAAAATTGATATTATATTAACTTTGTTTATAATGCTTCTTAGATTGTTAGTGTTGGGAGGGCGGTTGACTACCATCAGTGCAGTAATCCCTAACTCTCCTAATAGCATAAAGCAGAAGATTTTCATTGCTGATGAGGCTCTAGAGGTGGGGAGACAGGCTATATATTTGCTGACTTTTTCTTGATGCCTGTGTGGGTTATGAAAATGAGTTGTTGCTATTGCATAGTCCTAAATATTCTGGTGTCTTCAAAGATATACGTGCCTCTTCCTTCTAATGACAGCCCAGAGGGAATGCCTAAAGCACGCTCAAGAATGTGGGCTTGGTGCCAATGTGCAGAGGGGCAGTAAGGGCTGGGTCATAGACTCCCCAGTATGGGTCAATATTGACATCTGTGAGGAATGGATAATTGCAGCTCTGGGCTACAGCATGGGAGAATGTGGGCTCTAGAGAAAGGAGAGGGAAACTTGCATAAGGGGAAATAAATGTTTAATGCAAAAGTTTAAATTATCCCCACATTAATGGAATTGTCTGATTCATAATTCACAAATCAGAGCTGATCAGCTCTGCATTTTGTAATTGGATGCAAGCAGGCACAAATTGCTTATTGCCATATTCTAAGAGATTTTAAATTTAGCATATTTTCTGTTTATAGGGGTGTTTGTTTCCTATTTTTTCTTTCTTGAGAGTCCAGTAGGTAAATACTCTTCTCATATAGACTCCATATAGCACTTTCTTTTTCCCTGGTATATAAAAAAAGACTTATGCATACTAAACACATTTATTATAGCACCCTAGTAGAGGGCTTTTTGAAATCTGAGGTCTTTGAGCTTTTTTTTTTTGAATAAAGTATATTTTGATGGCCATACTTCAATATAATTGGTTGTCTTTGTAATCCTATGTATTTTATTTTATGCATTTAAAAACATTCTGAGAAAGGGTTAGTAGATATCATTTGACTCCGGGACCCATGACTCAAGTAAGGTTAATAAGCCATTGAGACTGGAAGGCCCTGGAAGGTCAAAACCTTGCCAGTTATCTTTGTGTTTTCATAGTACCTAGAACAGAGACAAGTGAGCAAAGAGATGCTTTGTGGGATCTGATGGAATAAAGGTCATTCATTGCTGACTAGAGATTTAGGATAGGGGCTGTAAGCCAAGGTTTCATCAATAACATGTCTCTTCTACTTCTAGCTCTATGATCTTGCCTATAGTCATGTGGAATTCCAAGAGCATCATTTAATTACAGGAGAGGTTTAATTTTTAGGCTATAAAGGCAATCTTAATATGAGGACAATGGTGTTAAATTCACTTAATTTTAAAACTCCTAAGAGCCTATTATGTATAAGACATTGTGCTAAATTGGGAATTCAAAGTCCTTAAGAGATTTATATTCTTATGTGGATAAAATGACAGTTTAAGTTGGTCAAAGGCATGGAGGTGGGAACATATAGGACATTTACATAGACTCATGTAGGAATACAGGGTAATAGAGGAATGATGAGGCTAGAAAGATTGGAAGGAAAGAAAGTGTAGATGACTAAACAGTTGACCTTTGCTCTCTCAAGATTTTGCCTGCCAATTATAGGGTCTTGAGTAGGTATGGGACTGTTTTTTCCTTCATTCTTGAAGAGGACCATGACATCAGGGAGGTGATGGCATGACACGTGAGTGAATTGGATCTAAGAGAGGGAGGGCTGTGCAAAGTCACCAGCCTTCCTTTTTCCTCCGGAACCATCTGGTCCAGTGGCCAGATATAGATCAGCAAGATTGGAGATGGCTCTGGATGCAGTGGGAAACTTTTACCTTTTGAGGTTAAGGTCTTTAACAGGTCTCAGTCTGACTGAGGCAATGCCCATTCAGTGATTAGGGCTTGATAAGAAATGAGACTGAGAAGTGACGGGATTAGAATTATGCAGAAGGCTGGTTAGTCCAATAAAAGATTAGGCAAGAATTGCAAAATGGTTGGAAAAGATGGGTAATGGCAGAGGAGAGGAATTGTGCAGTGAAGCCCAATAGGAAGCTGTTTTAATAGCATCAAACCTCCTAATCTGCCCTTTATTGCTTTCTTACTCTTCGTGATTAGGGGAGAATAGTATTTATGAATGTACCCACAGATCTATCGCCTCATTTCTCCCTTGGAAAGCAACACTTTTGCTGTCAAGTACAGTAAAGCCTGATTGGTTGTCATTTATGGTACAGATCAGGCTCAGAGGCAGATGCTGACCTTTTCTTAGAGTCTGCCAGGGTGCTCCACATAGTTCCAAGAAAGGATTCTGGGAACAGACGAAAAGTTCTGTGAGTTTGCAGCAGAGCGTGCCTTCAAGAAATTCAGTCATGTGGAACAGAGCCTGCATCTGCCCTTTCTCTGCTCAGGAGAAAGTTTGTTTTCATTTCACATGTAGAAGCAGCCTCTTGTAATTCAGCTCCTTTAAATGCCCTACACTGAAGCAGAGGGTTTGAGTTAAAGATACAGAATTTGTCAGTACTGGGGATGCTCAGCCCTGGTTTCATCAGACTCCAGCATGTCTCCAATTGTCTGATCAAATTCTTAAAGTTAATTTTAATTCCTTTAAAGTTGAAAAATAAGGAAGACATTCCACACTTTTAGAATATGCATGTACATTGCAAAACTGGACCCACTGGAGATAGACATAGAGATGGAGATGGAGATAGAGTCAGAAACAGAGATAGAGGCAGAAGCAGAGATAGAGACAGATAAAGATGGAGATGCAGCATTATTTCTCAGGAATGGAAACTTTTCATGCTTCTCCCTGTAAATCCTTTTATGTTGGCTGATAGTTGAAACTTTACTATCAACCTCTTTTCCCATTAACTGGAAATTTTGAACCTAATACAATGTGAGTATACTCAGGAGAGGCCACATTATCATTTTTGTACACCTTGCTCAAGTAAAATCAAAAAAACATTTACTAAGTGCTTATTCAATGTCAGATACTAAGCTTTGGAAGACAAAAAGAAAGACAGTTCCTTCTAATGGGGGAAGACAACACATAAAAGTGGGAGGAGAGGAGGGAAATATCTTTATGGGAACAAGATAAAGTCCAGAGAGAAATGAAGACCAATCTGAGTGTTTTCCTTAAAATGGAAGTTCTGGGAGCAATGAGTCAATCAGAAGAAGGGGACAAAGGGGAAGAAGATATTTCCAGAGTTAAAAATCAATTGGTGAAGTGAAATTCCAGGATGATGAGGTTTCTGTGGCATAGTAGAGGAAATCCAGGAAGTCAGGAGCACAGACTGGAGTGGGATAAAGTACTGGTTGCTTTGGGTGTTTGACTTTAAGTGACAGAAGGATCTGGGCACAGGTTCTGATGAAGGAGGAGAATGTGATGGTAGCTAAGAGGTTATCTTGACTGGTCTGTTATTTTTAAGGAGTTGTGTGCAGTGATTCTAACAAAGAGACTGCCAGACTTCATAGGAACAGACACCCAAAAAGCACTTATTAATCCCCTGCTATGTGCCAGGCATTGTGCTAAGCACTGGGGATAAAAAGAAAGGTAAAAATAAACCCTATTCTCAAAAAACATGACACAATTTCACAAGGGACAAATCTCATCTATCTTACTTTTCTTGCTGGTTTATATTGAACTTCAGTGCTCCAAAGAGGCCAGGGTTGTTTCTGTCTATTTCTTGATATCCTCTCTAGGAAAGGGTTATTTTCAACTACATCGACCTTAGCTTGAAAGGGCCAAGGTCTTCCAGGGCATCCTGGGTCACCTCCAGTCATCCTGATGAATATCTGGTCACTGGGTTCAGATGACTCTGGAGGAGAAATGAGGCTGGTGACCTGCACAGCCCTCCCTGACTCAAAATAAAGTCATCATCCCCCTGATGTCATGGTCCTCTTCAAGAATGAAGGACAAATCACACACACAAACTCAATATTTATTCTCCAGAAGTCCACTTAGGCATCAGTAGTCTCTTGTTCTTTCCCCCTAAGTCCAGAGGTAAGGCAAGGCTTGTTTGTCCTTGGAATCAGGTAAGATGGGACTGGGAAGCTCTAATGTGAGCTCCTAAGCACATATTTCCTTCCCTCCCTTAATTTAATCTTTCTATTAGGTGGCTTTGATGTTATAGCTAAATGCTTCCTGTAGTCACAGACATGAGAGTGGGCTCCAATGAACTGAAGTCAAATTAAAAAATAAAACCAGAGGGTGCATCACTGTTAGCCTTAACATGGGGAGCAGATCAGGGTACTGACTGGCCCCAGACAAACTGCCTTCCTGACAGAGTCCTCTTCCCTGGGTTCTAGTTGCCTTTTAGTTTAATGAATTTTTATGAAGATTAGAGACCTTCTCTGTGCCATGGATACACATCTGTGGCAAGGTACACTAGGATGCCAAACTCCCTTCTGAGGCTCTAAGCCTTATGTCATATAAAGGGGATATCATGGCAGTCAGGACAGTCACTGTGAGGATTGCTACTTAAAGCTAACCACTTTGATTTCTACCTAACCTCCACCTTCCATTCTCCCCCAATTCTTTTTTCATCACTCCTTTAAAGCTTTTTACCATTGAGCCCCCTGACAGACTTTCAGGGACCATTGGAATATGATTGGACAGATGTCCAAGGGCTTTACCGCTATAGCCTCTCATCATCCTAGTTTGATGTTGGGGCATGTGAGCAGGACAACCCTCTTGATCAGTTCATTTCTCCCAGCCAATCTGATGAAATCATAGAAGGTAAAGGATAGGTGACAGAGACAATGAGGAAATGATAAAGCACATCTACACTGTTCCACCTTTTAAAGTGTATACTGTTCTGTAGCAAAAGTGGAGGATTTAGGGAGCAGCTAGCCATTGACTATCAAAGGACCGCTCACAAAACTCACACATGTTATCTTTTTAGAATCATTCTGGGGGTAGGGGTGAGAGATTAATCTCATTAAGGGGTTAATCACTTAATAAGCAATTCATAAGACTTATTGAATCACCTACTTTCTAATAGGAGACAAAGGCTTATTATATCTGGATCTGTGGATTCCTTAGAATCACGGAACAAGAACTCCAATTCATGGTTCGGGTACTGGACTTTTGAATAGTCAAGATAGTTTGAATTTCCTTCTGAATAGTCAAACATCAAATGCTGAGTTTCCCTGTTGGACCCCTAAAATAAACTGAACCCTGGATGACTTCAGAATTTATTGAACTTGTCCTTTGCCAGAATTCTAGGGGAGGGATGATAGTGAAAACAGTTCCCCTCATTACCTTGGGGTTTTGTTCCTTGTGTTTTTCTTTTTCTCTCTCCCCTCTTATTCCATACTCCCAGACTTTTCCATCATTAAGGCACCTCCTGTCAATGTGGAACTCTCAGCTGGACTGCAAATCAATCCCAATTAAGATCACAGCCAAGATTAAGGACTTCCCACCCAGTGAGTTTAATTAGACTCTTATTAATCGTTGAGTTGATACATTTGCAAGAAGCTTTTTAACTAAGTAGAAATAGAATCAGAGAGAGTCTCAAGTCTCTAGCTCTGGGAGGTGCCAGAATCTGTAGGAAATAAAGGGGAATTCTTTTCTTCTGCTCTTTTCCTGGGGCCCTGGTGTTTCCTGTTCCAGTCCGGCCTTGACTCTGTTGGGAGTTTAGCAATGGACATGGCAGTACAGGCCTGAGGGAAACAGTCGTTCAGACCATCAAACTGAAATGCTTACTAGATTGAAATTTTATAGGACACCTAGTCAAAAAGGCAGACCATGTAAACTGCCTTTCCCATGAGGGAAAAAGATTGCTCTTCTGTCTCTTAATGTTCCTTCCTTTTTTCAAGGACTAATTTAGATGCTATTTTGCATAAATGTTCCTTGACCCTGACCTTGCAGCTCCCCATTGTGAAAGTTACAAAATCATAGACTTTCAGAATTGGAAGGGACCTCAAAGGCCATCTTCTCCAATGCAGAAGTGAACACAGCAGAGCAGAGTGGGACTTTTACCTCCCTCGCTCTGCACACTGTGCCTCTCTTAATGCAGTCTAAGCTTGCATTAAACATTCTTTAACCACTATGTCGCATTGTTGACTCCGGTGACGCTTGCAGTGGATGAAAGTTCCCATATTTTTCTCACCCAAACTGTTATAGAGACACCCCTCCCTCATTTTGGATTCTTGCAGTTGATACCTTGATGATAAATATAGGGATTTAAATTTATCCTTATTAAAATTAATTTAAGTAGATATGCCTCATTCTTCTTGGCTCTCAAGATATTTTTGTATCTCGACCATGTCCTTGTCTTGACCCCAGCACATTGGGGTCAAGCTTCATGCTATCTGTATATTTCTTAAATATACCTTCTGTGCCTTCAAACAAGTCACTGATAAAAATATAAAAGAGCTCAGAATCAAGGAGAGATCATTTACCTCTCAGTTGACTTTGTCTTACTATTGACTACTCACAATAATCTTAGGAGGCAGATGCAGGTGATGCAGTGGATAGAACACTGAATTTGGAGTTAGGGAGATCTGAACTCAAATCCAGCCTCAGACACTTGTCAACTATGATCCTGGGTCAGCCACTTAACCTCTGTCCTCCTCAGTTTCATCATCTTATAAATGGGGATTATAATAGAACCTACCTACCTCCCAGGGTTTTAGTGGGGATCAAAAGAGACACTTGTAAAGTGCTTTCTATACCTTAAAGCAGCGTAAGAAGACTATTACTGCTATCATACTCATCATCACCACCTCTTGTTACTACTGCTATTATTGCTGCAAATAATACTGCAGATATTATTATCCCTATTTTATGGATGAAGATTCTGCCCATAGTCAAAATCAGGATTTGAATCCAGATCTTAATGATCAGAAATCCAGTCCTCTGCCAGTATGCTATGGTGCCTTCTTCCTGATGATTTTTCAGAGATCACAGTCTCTGGTTCAAACAATCTAATTTGCCAGCCCTTTTAATACTCTAGCATACAGGTTGTCACAGAATGGTGATTGGATTCCATTGAAGACAGCTGAATGCTCTCTTACAATCACCTCAATTATCTCAACTTTCAGCTCCCTGTTAATCTTTTTTACATGATTCACCCCCAGTATAAAGATAGTCCTCTGGGAGGGAAAACAGAAGCAAAATCAAAATAAAAGCTGAATAGCTGACTTCTCTTGGAGTCTAATGTCATTGTTCCATTCGACCCGAATAGCAGGGTTATTTGATCTTCCTCTCAATTCAATGTTGCTAAAGAAACTCTTTCCCTAGGATCATCAATTTAGATCTGGAAGGAATGGTCACCCAATTCGACACTTTTATTTTAATACTGGCAGAAACTCAGAGATGAAGGAGTTGTGATTCACCTGTAGCTAGTAACAAAGAAGAGTAAGGCAACATTGTTATCTCCTAAAATTTATAGTGAAATTATATTTCACAATTATATATTCTATATTTTCAGAGAAATTTTAGACTCCTTAAGAGTGTGTGTAGCAGGATATCTTAGCACCTAGCACACTATTAAATAAAAACAGCATTTATATTATACATTCTTATAGATTTGAAGTAAATCTATGGACTGGCTATCTACCACAAATTATAAAGAAACTCTTAAAAATCCTTTCATTGATCTTTTTATATTACTTACATTTTTCAATATATCTCTCCTCTCTTTCTTTTCCAAAAAGCCATTCCTTATACCAGAGAGTAAAAAAGGAAAGAAAAAAGAGTTTCACAAAACTAAATAATCAAGCCTGACTTTATATGTAGTCCTCCACACCCATGGTCTTTCATCTCTGAAAGGAAGCGAGGAAGGTGCAGTCTCATGTATCTTCTTTGGAGCTAGACTTGGTCAATATTATTTCCAAACATATTCTGTTTAAATTATTGCTGTTATTTCCATTTCCATTTCTGTAGTAATCATTTATTGTTTTCCTGGTTCTGCTGAATATATTCTGCATCAGCTGAAACAAGTCTTCCTATGCTTCTCTGCACTTGCTGTTTACATTCTCTGTATTCATTGTTTCTTATAGTGAAGTAATGATCTACATATTCATGAACCATATATTATTTGACATTGCCCAATCAAGGGGCATCTATTTGTTTCCACTTTTTTGCTACTATAAAAATGCTGCAATTTTGAGTTTATATGGAACCTATAATTATTTTTTTTATCATTCACCTCATTATGGTCAGTCTAGCAAGCTCCCATGAATTTTTAAAAGCTAAGGCTGTTTGGGACTTGGAACCATATTAAATGTATGTTCTATTACAGAAATGTAGAATTATCAAAAAAAGGGGTGTGAGATTTCAGATTAGATGTTAGAGACCCAGGCCTCTATGCATTTCATGAAATCTCCTATACAGAAATCCCTGATGAACAGTCATCCAGCTCTGACTTGTACACCTCCATTAATGGGGAGCTCTTTTCAGGCAGCCAGATTTGATTATGGATAACTCTCATCGTTGAGATTTTCCTCTTTTTGCTTAACTCTATAGTAAATCCCATTGGTACTATATCTGTCCTCTGTCACATATAGAATTTCTGATCTCTCCTCCATGTTAGATATTTGGATATTAAAAAAATAACAATAGGAGAATTTATATAGCACTCGAAAACTTGCAAAACACTCTACATGTTAATTCATTTGAAAACAATAATCATGGGCAATATTCATATAGTGATGTAAAGTTTACAAAGCCCTTTCCATACCTTATCTCATTTGATTCTCATGCCAACATTGTGAAGTTGCAGTGTAAATGTTATCTCCATTTTATAGATGAGGAAAGTGATGATCAGAGAGTTTAGGTGACTTGCCCACAGTAAAATATTTCTTCTGTGTCTCTAGAGGGTATTCAGATGTCCTAAATTTGGGTCTTATTCTTTCTGTTATAACCCACTGACTCTGTATCTGCTTTCAGGACCTGTTGGATTATCTCTTTATGCCTGAAGAATCAGATCCTTGATACTCCAAGTGGCTAGGTAGCCATGATTCATACCGCTGAAGCTAGTACTGGGTCAATAAGGCTTCTGGATAGGGCACCAACATCTGGTGTGTGTGTGTGTGTGTGTGTGTGTGTGTGTGTGTGTGTATGTATGAGGAGAAGGGACTCTTGACTAACTCTTCTCCAGGTTGGTATTCTCTTCTGTATCGGCATGAGGGTGCTAAGTTTCCATTTGGACTGGGTTGTGCCAAGAGCTAGATAGCATTATCTACCTTTGTCAGAGAATCTGAGGATCTGGGAGTCCCTTGCTCTAGCCAGGCTTCTTTAGGGAGGTTTTAAATGAAATAAAGACAGACCCACCTATTTTATATTTGGATCCCTTATTCTTCATTCTCTGTCAAAAAAAAATTAGGGTGGGGATACTGTCAGTCTTGGACAAATGCATATGAGTAGGAGTAGTATTTTTTATATCCCTGTTTTCTCTCCTGGTCTGTGGTTCTGGTCCTGGGGCTCATATCCATAAAGCCTGCCTGACATGGATTGACAAGGGAAATCAATCTAAAGTATACAGGTTGTAATTCTGAAAAGAGCACTGAGAATTAGAGGGCTGGATTTATGTATTTCAATATGGGTGTGTTATTCATTCAGAGACAAAAATGTAGCTGACTGAAATTGAGGCTAGGGCAGATTCAGTTGAGAATGGAAGGACAGCCTCACCTCAGGTGAAGCTCTACTCTCCCCCAGAGAGTGCTGGACCTTGACCCAACAGGGTTTTTTTTTGGGTGGGGAGAGAAATGTACAATGGGAGAAGAGTAACTTGTCAGCAGAACTCTTAGGATGGTGGCTGTGGAGGACTGTTCTCTTTCTCTGAAGGACTATGAGATGAGTTAGTAGGGACTGAGATTGCTTCAGGGAGGAATCATGAATCCCTCCTCTCTGTACAGACATCAGATCCTAATGCCCTGTCAGAAAGTCCTGTTCACCCAGTTTTAGTTTCAGGGATATGAATCATGGCTAGCTAACCATTTGGAGCATTGGGAACCAACTACTTACCAATGAAAAAGAGATTCAAAAAAGGTCCTAATTTAAGAATAATCAATATGGAATATCTACATTTATAAAATAATAAATTATGTTTTATAAAAGATTCTTCACTTTTCAAAATAACTTAGCCCTTGAGGTCCTCTGAATGGCTGCTCACCTACTGTCTTTGAGCATTAGCTTATATAGTTCATTAACTATAAAGGAAGCTTGGAATAGGTGGGAAACTGGGAAAGTTAGAACTTAGAATATAACAATAAAAGGCTGCATGCCATGGTAAAAATAGCACTGAAGGGTCATAAGTAACATGTGGTTTGGGGCAAATCACTTCTTTTTGGATCTCAGTTGATTCTTCTGTAAAATGAGAAATCTGTGGCACATTAAACCCAGCTCTAAGTCTGTACTCCTGTGTCTGATGACATGGGTTTGACACTTTAAGAGATTCTGGGATTTATTAGAAGGATAAGCACTGGAACCTCGTAGTCAAATCTCTTATCCGTAAAATGAGCAGGTTGAACTAGATGGCCTCTAAATTCTCCTCTAGTTCTAAATCCCTGATCTTCTGATCTTTAAGATTTTCTCCAGATCTAAATTCTATGAAATTTGTGAGTCACTGGCCATTGAAGACTAATGGAAAACCAAGGTCAAGTACCTTTGAACAGATAGATTTATGCAAGGATCTTGGGAAGAATCCAGAGCTGTCCATTCTTAGCAGAAAGCAGAAACTGAGGTTATCTTTTCAGGAAACTTTCCAGGAAGACTGCCTTATCATAAAATAAGATCCACCTCTGTGGATCTAGATTCCCAGAGGCTAATTCTGGGTGGAATCTTTGCACAGGTATTTTATGTGGACTGAATGGATGACAAAAATTGTTCTGTTCATCACCAGAAACCCTTTCCATATCACATAGACTTCTGGTCTCTCCCTCTGATCTTTAGCACTATATACATACTATAGTACTATACTATAGTATAGCATTATACTATATATTATATAGTGCTAGCAGGATTCATTTACAACATAAGCCAGTCTTCATATCTCTGTATCTTGATTTGAAGTAGCCCTGGTCCACTACAGTCTCAGAGGTCATGTTGTAGAAGCAGTGACTTGGATGGGAGACAGAATGTGGAAAAAGCAAAACAAAAACTTTTTCTTTTCTTTCATTATGGGGGGGGGAATACATGAGATTTTAATCTTATATGGGTTTTCCTTTTGATTTGGGATTTAGCATAAGAATTATTAAATGCAATCTGAAAGCCTGAGAAAGAATGAGATTCTGTGTTTTAGACTTATTTAAAATGAATGAGGCTGCCAGTTCCCATTTCAGCAACAATATTTTACCAGGCTAAGCTTTGCAGGTTGATCCTGAGACACACACTGGATTACTGTGGAGGTTCTGCTTGGGTTTCCAAAGCAGCAGAGTTGTCCCTTGGGGCCAGGGTTGGGATGACAAGAGCAGGAAGGTGAATCACTAGTTTTCCTCTTCCTCCCGTTCTGTTCTTTTCTGCTTTTTTAAAACAACATTTTGATTATTGCTGTTTTTAATGCCTCTTTCTCTTGTATCTCATTGTATTCATTTCTATACAATACCTTCAATATATATTTCCTACATGGAGTCTAAGATGGGAGTACACTCTGAGGTAAGCAACTTGAATAAATAGGAATAATGGAATAATTTGAAAACAGACATGAGTTCAGCTCACCTAAGTCCTATGGTCAATACTGGTTCTAGACATTGCATTGGTTGAAGTAAAATCTAAGTCTTGGGCCAATTCCATTCAATTAATCAATCATCATTTATTAAGCATCTATATATTATGTCTTGTGCTAGGTGCTATGGATACAAATAAACAGAATAAAACAATACCTACTTTCAAGGAGCTTAAGTTTAAATGAGGGCACAACTACAAATGTGAATATTTGCAGAATAAATATAAAGAGAATAAATCCATGAGTTAGAATGGGAAAGCATTAACAATCGGGGAGGGGTCTACATGTAGAAGGTGGTGTTTTAGCTACATCTTGAAAGTGAGGAGCCATCCAAGGTAGAGTGAGGAATGAATGAGTCCAACCTAGGTATGGGGAGTAACCTATCACAAAGCTCCAATTCAGCAACCCAAACTGGAGAGATGAATAAAGCAAAGAAAATTCATAACAGTATTTTTAAAAAATACAGAAAATCTAAGTGACTCCTAAAAGGAGAGAATTTTTAGTTCATTAACAACTGTAAGCAGTGACTCGAAGAAAAAAAAGATTTCCCACTAGAACTCTTGAATACCTAGAAGAAATAAAGCAAAAGATAAACAAACAAAAATGAAAGATCTCGAGAAAAGAATTAAAAAGTGAATGAATAAATTAGAAGAGAAAGTAATAAACCTTACTCAAGAAATGGAATCTCTAAAAACTTGAATAAACCAAACAGAAATCAGTCATTCTCTGAGACAGTAAGAAGCTCACAGAAGGCCAGTCTTTGGCTCTAGAGGTCAAAGTCTTTTGGTTTGGTTTTTCAAATGACTGATCAGCTAAATAATACACTTCAAGTATTCACAGCTTTTAAACTACTATGCCTGGGGCTGAACTATATAGTTCATTGTTCCAGACCAACAATTAGTTACCTTACTTAGAACCAAAAGTTCCTTGTAATGCCTGCTTAAACTCTCATTGACTAATCCCCTTCATTGGGAGAGAAGGAAGGTTCTACCATATATGAGTTTCAGGGTCTTGAGTTTTTCCCAACTCTACAAGGTTCTTTGGTTTCCCATGCAAATGAAACCTGCAGTCATACGTGATCTGGAATCAAAACTCAAACCAAGAGAAGTTGTTAGGCTTCACCTCAACCTCATATTTTATTATGTACATATGTACATATGGCAGCAATAAGACATCCAGACTTTAACTGACCTACAAGAAAAAGAATTGATGCTAATGAAGCAATATATCATTGAGAGAAAATTAATAGAATATGAAAAATGTCCATTTTCTGGGGTCCAGGTTGTAAAGGGATTTAAAGTGGGATAGAGTTACAAAGATATAAAGACTATGGGAAGTGGAAAAAAAAAGGAACTGAGGTGTTCATCTATACTTTCAGTCCACTGGAGCTCAGAAAATAGTAAGTCATTTGGCTTGAGCATGTCTATCGGTAAAATAAAAGGCTGGAATGAATAGATTTAGTCCTTTGTGTCAAAGGGGTATGTTATGAAATGAGCTGCTTTTTATCCACTGGGCTTATCAATTGCATAGGGGGTGCTGAGAGAACATTTTCATGGAGGAAAGGCTGTGTGTGAGCCAAGATAACTCATGAGAGTGTGTAGAGTCTGGATAATATGAAAGACTGATGAAGCCTGACTACAGAACTTGGTCAGAAGAGGATGTAGAGGGGGCATCAGTTATAAAGTGCAAAGGAGATTAAAATGGTGTTTAGATGAGGGCAAGTTGAAGATGTGAGAATTTTTTCTTGAGCCTGGGTGCTGGCTAGCCACTAAGGGAGGATGGGGTGGGGCAGATAGTACTAGATAAGGGTTCAATAAGAATGAGACTCCTCCTCCCTGCTAATGTCAGGAGGCTTGTGCCAAATTCTGTGACTACATTGGGGCAATCTTAGGGTTAGATTCCTAGGCTCTATGAGTTGATTCTGTATTCTACATGGCAGAGGTTCTTTTTTTTTTATTTTTAATTTATGGAATAAAACAAGCATATCTATAACAGTATAATAAAAAGATGATTGCACATGAAACTACAAATCTATTATGTACAGTTTAGTATTCCTTTTAAATATGTAATAAAGTTATGCAAATTTCCTTTCCTTGCCCTAGGAATGGCTGCCGTTAGGGACAAATGTGTATGTATGTGTGTGTGCACACATACACAAACATGTATATGTGTGTATATGTGTGAAATCATTCCATGCATACTTCTGTTTTACTCCTTATGTATGTGAATGGTGTCAATATTCTTAAAACTATCATCATTACTAGGTTAGATGGAAAGAAAGTTTGGGGCTTAATGTGAGATCCATGAACTTGTGGTATGTGTGTGTGTGTGTGTGTGTGTGTGTGTGTGTGTGTGTGTGTGTGTGTGTGTGTGTTGATACTCTGTTAGGTGTATTTCAATATAAATGGTTTCCTTTGCAATTCTATTTTATTTTATGCATTTTAATATGTTCTTCTGAGAAAAAGTCAATAGGTCAAGATTGCCAAAGGCATCCACAACACACAAAAAATTAACCTCTCTTTGCCATCTTCTGGCTTTCCTGGCTTCCTTCAAGCCCCAGCTAAAAATCTTACCTTCCACAAGAAGCCTTTCCCAATCCACCTTAATCTTAGTGACTTTTCTCTGTTGTTTTTCTCCATTTTACTCTGTGTGTATATATATATATATATATATATATATATATATACACACACACATATGTATGCCTTGTTTGTATATAGTTGTTTGATATTATTTATTCCAATATTATATGTATTCAAATATTGCCATATTTATGTGTGCATCTTGAGGCTAGGGATTGTTCTTCATCTTTCCTTGTATCCCCAGCACTTAGCATGATACTTTGCACATAGTAGGTGTTTAATATACTTGTTAACTTGATTCTACAATTTTAGACTTACTCTCTTGAGTGCCGGTAAAACCTATTTGAGAGAGAGAGACAGAGACAGAGACAGACAAAAAGAGACAGAGAGACAAAGACAAAGAGACAGAGAGACAAAGACAAAGAGACAGAGAGAGAGAGAGAGAGAGAGAGAGAGAGAGAGAGAGAGAGAGAAAGAGAGAGAAACAAAACCAACCTCCATTCAGGCACAAGGAGGGGAAATAAAGAGCCATTCATGCTGCAGTCAGAAAAAATCAGAAGGGGCCAGGATACTCTGGAGGTCAGGCCCAAGGGGCAAGAGTTGAAAGACAAAGAATTCACTTCTATAAAGGCTGATTGTTCAAGGTAGTGTTTTATACAAAATATGGTCTTTCAAAGGAGGAGGTTGGATTTTTCAAGACCTCAAGAAGCTTACAGTCTCCTTGGATATATAACACATACACAAGTTAACTGCAAGGCAGAGTGTGATAAGAGATAAAAAGTTTGGGCAGAGTGCTCTAAGGAATGGAAAGAAAATCCTGATAGCTCAAGAGATCCTGGAAAACTTCATGGAGGGAGATAACGTTTGAGCTGAGCCTTGAAAGAAAAGAACACTTTTTGACAAGTGAAGGTGAGATGGAGGCATTTGTGTCTTTATGGAAGTAGGAGAGGGTAGGATCAGATTCAAAAGCAGATTAAAAGGCAGATTGAATCCAACTGCAAAAGGATAATAAGTAACAAGTAAGGAATTCTCTTTACCAAAGTCCTTTGGCATTCAAACTCATTTTACAATCAGACTTGCTCCTATCTTTCCAATCTCCTTACACTTTAATCCCCTCTATGTATTCTTTCCAGATATAATATACTGTTCACTGTGCCACAAATACAGTATTCCATCTCCCCTTACCAAGCATTTGCACTGGCTGTTCCCTAAGCCTGGAAGCTCTTTCTCCTCACCTCTATTTCTTGGAATCCATGGATTCCTCTGAGACTCGATTCAAATGTTCCTTTAGACTTTCCCAATCTCTCTAACTACTAGAGACTTTCCCTCTAAGGTTAGAGTTCCATCAATTTTATATGGATCTGGTATTTGCCTGTTTATGTGGTATCTCCCACTTTAGCAAGTAAGCTCCATTAGGTCAGAGACAACTTGGACTTTTCTTTGTGTTTCTAGATCTTAGCACAATACCTGGTACATAGCATGAGTTTAATAAATGTTTGATTTCGGATAGAGTGTAATTCATCCTCTTCAGTGGACGATTGAAGGTTTTTGAATACCGATATGACATTGTTAGACCTGTGCGTTAGGGAGAACATTTTGGCAGCCATGTAGAAGATTTGTAGAGGGGAGAGACTAAGGACAGCAACACCAGGGCTTACAGTACTCAGTTTGGAGCAGACTAGAACAGGGTTGTAGAAACTTTGTCCTGGGACAGGCAATTGCCCCTGGTCAAGATTTGCTCTAGGGCAGCAGATCTAAAGAGCTCATTCAAAATAGATATAAAGAAAATAACAGGGATGGAGATTACTGGTGGTAGTGGTGGTGGTGGTGGGACAGACATTGGTACTGGGGAGTGAAAGATGAAGCGGTATCCAGACAGAAGTGGTAACAGGATAGTACGAGCAGAGGAGGAAGTATACGCCCAAGCTGGATTATCTCATGGGGTGTTAGGGTCAACACCAAGGCTGATGGGACCCAAGTGGTAGCCTAGATTAACAGCTGGCTCTGATGTGACTCCTACCTAGTTAGCTTTTCCTCTCAGTGTCAGTAGCTAGGACCCAAATGCTGCCTGGGGAAAGAAGGCAGTTCAGGAACTAGCAATAGGCAAGTAAGAGACCACTGTCCCCCACTTATGATCTGTATATGGAGAAGGAAGACTGTGTAGGGGAAAATGGTGAGGAAATACTAATAACATTTCTAAAGCACTTACTATTGCCAGATACTGTGCTAAGTGCATTATAATTATTATCTCATTTCATCCTCACCACAGCTATTATTATCCCCATTTTACAGATGAGACTAAGGGAGACTAAGAGAGTCTGGACATAGCTGGTAAGTGTCTGAGACAGAACTTGAGTTGAAGTCTTTCTGACTTTACATCTAGAACACTTTCTACAATACTCCCTTGCTACTTTTCTGGCCAGAATATCTAGGGATTCTGAATCCCTACAGTTAATCCTTTTTTCCCAAGAAAAGAGGAAATGCTTTCCCAGGACTGGTTCTCCATTGCCTCTCTCTTCATAGTTAAGACTGATATAAGGGATAAAGAAAGCCTCTTCTATCCACACATTGGCTGCACTTTGTAGGTAAAAGAGAGAGCCATAACTTCCTAGGGCTATCTCTGCCTTTTCCTATTCCCAGGATTTTTCTTACCCATAAAGCTTTGCCCTCTGAAGCTGTATAAATTTTCCAAAATGGTAAACATGGGAACATTGAGCATTTGTCTGATAAGACAAAAGGGATCCCCTCATTGTACAGCTGGTGATTCCAAATCATGAGCTCAGGCACAGATATTGCAGGAGGGCTTGTGCCCTTGTGGATGCTTCTAAGGAAGACAATATTTCAACAATCTGATAGCAAGAAGAATTGGGTTCTAGGACCCTCTCCAACCAACACTGAGTCTCTGTTTCCTCCTATGGAAAGGAGGGTTGGATAAGGTCCTCTTCGAGATCCCTTTCAGTCCTTAGTGTCTACGAATATGAGACTTGGTCTCCATTGAACTCCATATAATTTTAAGCTCATAGAATCTTTTTGGAGAACAATCTCACATCATAAGCTAAAAGGTACAAAAACAATCATGCCTTTTGAACCAATAATTCCCCTGTTGGGAATATACCCTCGAAAGTATTACAAAAAACAAACAAGAACTATTTGTTCAAAGATTTTCTTAGCAGTATTATATGTTTTTGCAAAAAAAAAAAATGGGAAATGACCTAAATGTCTAATAATAGGGGAATGCTCACATAAATTGCAGTACATTGGTGAAATGGAATACTATAATGTAATCGACACTGACAAGTATGAGGAAAACAAAGAAATCTGTAAAGACTTTTGTAAAATAATGCAAGAAAAGAAATATAGTGAACACTATCCTTAGTCTCACTAGAGGGAGGAAGTAAATGAGAATTAATGGACAAAGAATTCTGATGAAGACTTGGAGAGACCGGAGTAATCTTTAGATTCTTCATGAACTGAAATTAATGAATTAAACTGCAAATTGTTTCTAAACAAGTTAAGATTTTTGAGTTCATTGTCATTGTTCATTCATTGTCAAGTATTTAGTAAACTATAGGAAAATATGTATATCTTTTACTCTACAACATCTCTGCCTCAATTTTAGTAAGACTTGATTGAGTCTGCTTCTGTGACTATGGATATGTCATGTATTCTCACTGAGAGGACTCAGTCACCTTCTCTGTAAAATCAAGGAGTTGTACTAGAATATCCCTAAGATCCCTTCCAGCTCTACCATTATACTTTGAGGATTTGATAGGAATTACCAGAGTGTAACTGGCAGTGCTCTTTCAGTTCCAACCCCCAAAGCATCAATCTATTTTACTATATAATTCTACTCCTACCCCCAGTAATCAGGCTTCTTGGGTGCTGTCTGTGAAGAAATAATTGACCTGAGCACCTAGTTATCAAGAAATGATCTGATCTGCCAGATGGATCAGTTCCTTCTTTCTGGGTGGGGGGAAGGGTTGTGGATGTCTGAGAAGCATTCTGGCAGAAACTTTTGGTAACTTGGAATCTCTCTCACCACATGACATGATGTCCTCTCCCCACTAAAGGTGTCTTCTGTGATTGTCCCGGGAGTGGTTTTCAGTATCTTCCTAGTTATGATTCTGGATTTTAGGGGCCAATTCTAGAAAGATCAAGTCATCTGGATAGTTGAGGAAGGTAACATCAGACATCTCCTCCTTCTTTCTTTAAACTACCTTGGCTTTGATACTCTGGGCATCCCTTACCCAAACTGCACATGGACAGAGTTCCTGAGTGCAAGGGCTGGGTCAGAAAACTAGGAAACTGAAAGATTGCCCTTCCCCAATTCAAAGAGCTCCAACAGAGTCACAGTAGAGGAAAGGTTAGTACCAGACAACCTGAATAAAATACATCATAATGGAGGAAACTATAAAAAGGAAATAGATTAGAGCTCCTGGTTCCAGCACTTGATTGCAATTAAGCAGGAAGAGCATGCTATTGGCATTTGGGAAACTACCATTATAAGCTCCTAGCCCAGGGGTGGATAACTGTGGTTTCAAGGTTACATGTGGCCCTCTAGGTCCTCAAGTGTGGCCCTTGACTGAATCCACACTTCACAGAACAAATTCCTTTAATAAAAGAATTTGTCCTGTAAAACTTAGATTCAGTCAAAAGACTGTACCCAAGGACCTAGAAGGCCACATGTGGCCTTAAGACTGCAGGTTCCCTACCTCCATCTGAGCTCCTCCTGACTCAAGTAGTTGGGACTATTTCCCTCTAGGGAAACACCTACTCAATATCAGAGAGAAGAAAGGGTCAGTATGGCAGGTCACCTATGAATGCTGGAACTAATTATACATGACCAGTAAGGTAGTACTCTTTTTGCCACAAATCTCGCCCCACCTGTGCACACACATACAAACACACACACGCACACACACATGATGGAGGCAAGACCATTGAGGCACATATAAATGCTCAGTCTAATCAGCTTGGTGACTAAGGTCCCTTTCCCAATAACTTCTCCTTTTTGAAGGAGATGCTCTTTGACACCCTTTGCCTGAGACTAGACCTTATCTATTATATGGCTACCTAAAGTCATGCTTGGATGTAGACAGGCAAGCAAAAGGTGGTTGAATGGAAAAAAAGATGGTTGAATAGAAAAAGGTGTCTAACCTCACTACCCCTTCTTCCCCACCATATAATATCTATCACCCTATATGGGGTTTAACCAGCACCTAGTTAATCAAAATGGTTAAATTGAGAAGTTATCTCATATTTCTTGTCACTGCTATAGTGATTCTCTTTGAAAAATTTCTTTGCCCCACTTCCTCTCCCAGGCCTCAATCCCTTGTGACTTCACCCCGTACTACTCAGCTGAAACCCCTCTCTCTAAGGGTGTCAAAGATGTGTTAACTGCTAAATCAGTAGGTGTTCTCAGCCCTCATCCTTTTCCACTTCTGTCCAGTTTCTGACTTTGTTTATAGAGCAGAGTATTCCTCCTGAATGTTCTAACCTTCTCCAACTTTCCTGACATTTCCTCTTCTTCAGTTTCTTCTTCCACCTGACTGATCACTCCTAACTTTCTTTTATCGGATTGTCAATATCCTACTTTTAACCATATGTATTCTCCTAAAGCTCTCTCCACAGTCCTCTTCTCTTTTCTCTTGATACATGATCTCTTGGACATCTCCCCATCTACTATCTACTTTCTTACTCCCAACAAGTGTGTTCATATCTCCTTCTTCCTCAAAAACCTTTCACTTGACTCATTTGTCTCAGCTTACTATAGCCCCATATAGTTTCTGATTTCTGAAGAAAACTCCTTGAGATGCTTTATAAGTATACATGTCATTCCCCAGTTGATAAATGGTGAAAGGATATGAACAGGCAATTTTCAGAGGAAGAAATTAAAGCTACCTATAGTCATGAAAAATGCTCTAAATAACAATTGATTAGAGAAATGCAAGTTAAAATAATTCTGAGGCACCACCTCATACCTATGAGATTGGTTATATGACAGAAAAGAAAAATGATAAATTTCGGAGAGGATGTAGGAAAATTAGAACACTAATGCACAGTTGGGAGAGTTGTGAACTGATTCAACCATTCTGGAAAGCAATTTGTAACTATGCCCAATAAACTAGGCATACCTTTTGATCCAGCAATACCACCTCTGAGTCTATATCCCAAAGAGATTATAGAAAAATGGAAAGGAATCTATTTGTATAAAAATATTTATAGCTGCTCTTTTTGTGGTGACTAAGAATTGGAAATTGAATTTTGGCCCATCAATTGGGGAATGACTGAACAAGGTGTGGTATATGAACATAATGTAGTACTATTGTGCTATAAGAATGATGAGCAGGCAAATTTCAGAAAAATCTGGAAAGACTTACATGAACTGATGCAAAGTGAAGTGAGCAGGAGCAGGAGAAATTTGTACACAGTAACAGCAACATTGCGTGATGATCAATTATGATTGACTCGGCTCCTCTCAGAAACACAATGATCCAAGACAATTCCGAAAGACTCATGATGGTAAGTGATAGCCACATCCAGCGAAGGAACTATGGTGTCAGAATACAGATTGAAGTATGCTATTTTCACTTTATTTTTCTTTTGTAGTTTTTTCCTTTTGTTCTGTTTCTTCTTTCACATACTATGGGAATATGTTATACATGACTACACATGTATAACCTATATCAAATTACCTACTTCCTAGGGAGGATAAAGAGGGAGGAAGAAAAATTTCGAACTCAAAATCATAAAAATGAATGTTTAAAAATTGTCTTTACATGTAATTAGAAAAAATATAATGCTGTTAAATTAAAAAAAACCTACCTCCTTTAGATAACAGTCTAAAATAAGTACTTCTCCTTTCACTCCCTAACTTTCTGTAGTCTGGCTTCTACCCTCATCATTCACTGAAACACTCTCTCCTAAATTACTAATGAACTCTTAATGACTAAATCTAATGGTCTTTTCACAATCCTCATCCTTCCTGACCTCTGCAGCCTCTGACACTGTCATCATTCTCTTTTCCTTGATACGCTCTCTTCTCTTGGTTATTTTTTTTTATACTACACTCTACTATTGCTCTAACTATATATCTGACCACTCCTGTTTTCTTTGCTAGATTCTTATCTAGGACAACCCTACTTAATGTGGTTGTGCATAGGGCTCTTCCCTGAGCCCTCTACCCTTCTCCATCTGTGTTATTTCTCTTGGTAGACTCTTGGGTTCCCATGTATTTAATCATCATCTCTATGCTAAAGATTCTCAAATCTGATCATCCAGACTAACCTCCTAGCTTACTTCCAGTCTCACATCTCTAATTTCCTGTTAGACATCTCAAACTGGTTGACCTATAACATACCTTCCCAAACAACTCATTATCTTTTCTGCTCGCCCCTTAAACATCCTCCTTCCAAACCTTCATATTATTGTCAAGGGCACCACCATCTTCCCAGTTCCTTGGGATTTCAACCTAGGTACAATTCTTAACAGCTCACCATCTCTTGCTCTCTATATCCAATCTACTGCCAAGGTCTGTGGATTTTATCTTAGTAAAAACTGTCACAAATGCCCTCTTCTATTCTCTGATACCTTGGTAAAAGCCCTTCTCACCTAGCACAGTCTTGTATGTAGTAGACCATTAAAAAATACTTGTATTGAAAGATTTCAAACTGATGAACCACAGCTTGGATTCTTCCCTCCACCTTACTTTGTCTTAGGGTTTTTGTATCCTTCCTGCTTCTTTAACCAGGTACAAAAATTCCTAGTTATGACTCTGGGCTCAGTAGGAGTAGATTAATAGCTACTGTTGCTACAAAACTCCCTCCTCCCTTCCAACGTATAATACAAACAAAAGCATTTGACAGGCAAGAATTAGGCAAAAGGGCAAGCGAAGACCTAAGAGTTTTTGTAAAGCTTCTCCAAATGGAATAATATTTATCTGATTACTGCCCCAGGCTGCCTGCTATGTAGAATGCAAATCTGAGCTCAGAGTCAAAGCAAAACAGTTTCACTAGGAGGTGGATGGGTAGGAATGTGATGAATATGTATATGGAACCTAATAATACAAATAATCAGGGTGACCAGCTTCACGAGGAGGGGGTAGAGTCATGCAGTTTGGTGGTATTCATTTCAATCGCCAACCCAAAGCCCAGGCAAGGTACCCTCAGAGAGCAATCTCGAGCCTACTTACCTGTTTCCCCTTTTCTTGCTGTGGGACAAGACAATGGAGACATGAAAGTCAGGCCCACATTCTCCCAGCTCCCAGAAAATCCTATTCTGCTAAATTAAAATGCTCTCTGGGTAAGTAAAGGTCATGTGGGCTGGGCTCTTTTTCTTCATTAGCTGCAAATCAGCATTGAATAGTTGTTGCTTCCAGCTCTTGTACCAAACAGAGCTGCTTAGAGATGCCATCAGATGAGGCCAGTGATGCATATAATATATTACTAGAATCGTAAATAGCTCAGGCAAGAACCTGTTATTACTTAGTTCAATATTTTTGCATAATAGTAACTGTAAATATACTTCACTGGGTTAAATATCATACTATTAACTCGAGAGATAATGATCTTTCTGGAAGGAACAATAGGACCATTCTGATGTACAATATTGCTTAGTCAGATACTTTGGAGTTTTAGAGATAGATACTAACAATGCAAGAAATCAGAGAATGCTGGTTCAGGAAGGGACCTTGGGGACTCTCTAGCTCAACCCCCTTTATTTGACAGATGAAGAAACTAACATTTAGGTCTATTTACTTGACCAAATATCATAGGACCAGTAAGTGGCTGTGTTGGGACCTGAGCCCATATCTTTTGAATACAAACTATGCACTTTCTGCAGTACCCTATCTATGCTTTATATCATATCCAGGGTTTGGGTAGAAGAATGAAGTGATAGCATTTTAAAGGGGCAAAGCATCTTTAAAACTTGATAGATAGTCTCTCTCACTTTATAGATGAGCTTATGAGTGATAGTAACTTGCTCAAGAGAGTGATTGTAAAGCTTGGATGAGAACCTGGATTAGTTCGACATTATTTCTGCTCATTTTCACTGTCTCCTTCCAAGTATTTATATTCATTTGTGGGAGAAGCAGGATGGAGCATGTGCCAGGAAGTGAAACCACCCTGAACATCTTCTCCCCTCTGACTTTGATGGAAACAGTCCAGGACCCTGACTTAGGAAAAGCAGCACTTCCATCCTAGTGCCCTCAGCTGCAATCCTTGGAAGATGCAGGTGTTACAGCTGCTGAAGACCCAGAAAAGAAAGTTCCTGCCCCCAAAAGTCCTTGGTACTGTCAAGTGGTTCAATGTCAGAAACAGATGATTTTGTAGAAATGATAGTAAAGAATTTACCTTAGCCTCTGCTTTGCTGTTGTACCCTCAGGATCATGGGATCTTCCTATCTAGCCTGCTGCTGAAACCTTCCCCATGTGTTATCTCCCCATTACAATACGAGCTCCATGAGAGCAGGAATGTCTTACCTTCTTATTTGTATCCCCAGCATCTTAGCACAGGGCTTTATACACAATAAATAATGATTTTTTTTTGATTCATTTGTTAATTCTTTATTTTGCATGGTCTCTAATGAATTCTCAGTATTCATTTCAACAAGCATATTTCAATTACTGAGTTGAAGAGTCAAAAAGAGACTTAAAAGATTCTTTTCCCCCTATTTTTAAATATTTTATTTTTAACCCAATTATATAGAAAAACAATTTTCAAGTTTTTTTTTTCAGTTTTGAGTTCCAAATTCTATCCTTTCTTCTGTCCCTTCCCCCTCAGTGAGACGATAAGTTGCAAGGGGAGAGAGCATTAACTAAAGGAGGAGAATCAGGAAAGGTCTCATGCAGGAAGTGAACAAGATGATTTTTGGTTTTCCTTCAAATTCTGAGATTCTGTCCTTTTGTGATCTCTAATGTTCCCTCCTGCTCTAAAACCTACGATTGTATAAAAAAGTATATAATATGAAGTAGCCTCATTATGGGGCAGCTAGGTGGAAAAGTAGATCTGGAGACAAGATCTGGGTTCAGGTCTGCTTCAGACACATACTACCTGTGTGACCTTGGTAAACTGTGTAACCCTCTGAAGCTCAGTTCTTTGTCTGCAAAGGGCTGTTTTGAGGATAAATTGAATTAATACAGTGTAAAGTGCTTTGCAAACTCTTTAATGCCTATAACTACTGTTGGCTACAGTAGAGCTAAAGTTGGTCAGCCATTCTCTCTTAAGTCTAGCTGTCATTATTGCTTGACCTTCATTGTTGAAGAGGACCGTGACATCAGGAAGGTGATGTCATGACTTGCAAGAGAACTGGATTTGAGTGAGGGAGGGCTGTGCAAAGTCACCAGTTTCACTCTCTTCTCCAGAGCCTTCTGAATCCAGTGACAAGATGCAGATCAAAACAACTGAAGATGGCCCTGGATGCACTGGGAGACCCCTATGTGTGTGTGTGGGGAAGAGAGATTGCCAAAGAATGGGTGAGATGATTCAGTTTTGAAATGTGGTAAGTCAAAACTCTGCCCACCTCAACTTTTAGAGGTTCATCACATTAGGGCTAGACTTAGTGAGAATAGCTTATCATCTTTGTCCTTGGAGTAGATATAATTATTATTAGGTCAAAAGATGTTTTTCATTGTATACATTTACACATAGATTTTTAAAATTAATTTTAAGATAAATTAATTAGCAAATAAATTCAAAGAAAGGGAGTGAAGAGTTGTGTGAGAAATTGAACATCTATGATGTAGCATTTAAAAAGAAATATATGTACATAGTTACATACATATACATGTAACTATATACATATACATATATATATAACATATATAAAGTTTAACAAGGTAGTTACAAAATTGCTGTATTTTTGTCATTGTTATCATCATCTTTTTCCTTCTCCTCCTCCTCCTCCTCCTCCTCCTCCTCCTTCTTCTTCTTCTTCTTCTTCTTCTTCTTCTTCTTCTTCTTCTTCTTCTTCTTCTTCTTCTTCTCCTCCTTCCCCTTTCTTCCTCTTCCTCTACTTCTTCCTTCCTTCCTTCCTTCCTTCCTTCCTTCCTTCCTTCCTTCCTTCCTTCCTTCCTTCCTTCCTTCCTTCCTTCCTTCCTTCCTTCCTTCCTCCCTCCCTTCCTCTCTTCTCTTTTTATTTTGTTTGAGGTTGGATCTCCCTATCTCACCAAGTAGGCAATATAAGGATCATTTACAGCTGGACTCCATTCTGAAATAAGATTTTGGCCTACTACATCTTCAATCTGGATAATTTCACTCCTTTTTAGTCAACCTTTCCTCCTAGTCTACATTTAGTGGTTCATCATAATAGTGCTAGACTTAGTGAGGATGGCTGATGAGCTTTAACCTCTCTTGTAGCTGAAAACTCTCAAATTCAACTGATTCACCGGCCTCAGCTTCCTCTAGTAGCAGAAATCATGTCTCCGTTCGCACTTTTCTTTGTTGTGTGCAAAACGAAATGTTTTCTTAATGCTCCTTTTTCATTCTTATTAAGTCAACTCCCTCAAGCTGAGATAGGAACCTTCCCTTGTAACAAATATGTTATCTATTTATATTTATATTTTTTATAGATCCCCTGTGAAAGAAGGGTAGTGTGTGTTTGTTCTTCCTTGCCAAAGAAGACCATGCCCTCAGAGAAATGATGACATGACTTGCGCTTGACTTTGTCTTGAGTGAAGGAGGGTTATGCAGGTCACTTCTCCTCCAGAGCCATCTGAATTCAGTGATCAGACATTCATCAGGATGACTGAAGATGACCCAGGATGAGGCAATTGGGGTTAAGTGACTTGCCCAAGGTCACACAGCTAGTGAGTGTCAAGTGTCTGAGGTTTTTTATGCCCCATTTTTATAGGGCAGCTAGGTCATGCAGTGGATAGAGCACCAGTGCAGGAGTCAGGAGGGCCTGAGTTCAAATCTTACCTCAGATACTTGGCACTCACTAGTTGTGTGACCTTGGGCAAGTCACTTAACCTCAGTTGCCTCATCCTGGGTCATCTCCAGTCATCCTGATGTCATTGGATTCAGATGGCTCTGGAGTAGAAGTGAGGCTGGTGACCTTACACAGTCCTCCCTCACTCAAAACAAAGTCAAGTGCAAGTCATGTCATCATTTCTTTGGTGGCATGATCTTCTTCGGCAATGAAGGACAAACATACATTTTTTAAAATAAATTATGTATTTATATTATATTATGATATATATGAGCAAAAAAAAGAAAATAACCCAATGATGACATCTGAGAAGGCACATTTGATTCTGGTCATCTTATCAAGGGATTGTTAACCTGGAGTTCATGTCTGTTTATTAGAGGGATGATATGTGAACTTAAAAGGGGAAAATGATATCTATTTTAAAATAATTCTTTTCCTTTGTGATCTTATATATTTTATTTTGTGTATATAAAACACTTCTCTGGGGAGTCCTTAGGCTTTACCAGACTGCCTCAAAGGTCCAGGACCCAAAACATTAAGGACCCGAGTTGTACCTTTCTACATACCTGTTGATATACCTTTCCACCATGAGGTAGGAGGTATGTTTTGTCGCCATTCTTTTGAAGCCATGACCGTCACTGCTCTGGTAAGAGTCCTGGAGCTTCAAAGTTGTTTCACCTCAGATTGTTATTGTGGTCATCACATAAGTTGTTCTCCTGATTCTACTCGGTTTATTTTGTAGCAGTTCATCCAAGTCTTTTCATATTTCTCTGATTCTTCATTTTCTTCATATTCATCATTTCTTATGTAGCAATAAAATTCCCCTACACTCATATACAATATTTTTTCAAGTATTCCCCAATTTATGGACATATCTCTTTTGTTTTTTCTTTCTACTTTTTTAACACCACAAAATGTTGCTATAAGTATGAGAGCTTTTCCTGTCTTTGTTCTTCTTGGATACGTCTAACTGTAACATTCCTTGGTCAAAGTGTATGTACGCACTTTCAGGGGTATTGTTCCAGATAGTTTCCCAGAATCACTGAATTGAATTGTAGTTTCATCGGTAGTGCATTAGTATGCTTACACCAAGCTTTTTTTTGTAATACAATTCTGATTCAGTATGTGCAGGGATGGCAGCCTACGCTTATGGTTGTGAAAGGTGAAACCTAATTGTTAGAATCAAAATCTCTCCACACTCAAGCTACTGTTTTCAAAAATAAGCTGGTATGATTCAGGATGTTGCTTTTTGTTCATTTTCCAAAGCAATTCTTGTACTGTGCCTGGAGAGGCCCAATGCCACTATTGTTTTTCTTACTCGATGAATTCATTGCCTGTCTCATTTTAGGTAAGGACTGAGGAGGACTTTGAGAGGAAAACAGAAACTTTGGTGGTGGTTGGCACAGAGGAAAAGACAATCAAGAATGGGAGGAAGGGAAGGAAGGAAGAAAGTTGGAAAGGTAGAATTCAATTCAGCAAACATTTTTAAATTTCCACCTTTAGGGGGAGAGTTGGGCAGGTCCTTGGGATGTTGGCCAGCAGGAGTCTCGGATGTGATAATTACAGAACAATAGAAGAGAAAAGATGAGAAAGAAGGATAGGAAGAAGGAAGGAAGCAAGGGAAGGAGGAAGAAAGGGAGAGAAAAAGAAAGAAAAGATGGGAAAGAGAAAAGAGAGGGAATATTGAGTATTTGTATTGGCAAGTCTCAGAATTTTATTAATCTAGCTTAAGGAACATGGTGTATTTCTGGGTTCTTTCTTCCCTCCCCAAGTAGTTTCTGAGCTTAAACAGAAGAGTTTAACTTGCACCCACATTTACACTAAATCACTTCTATTCCCGATTTTTAGAAAATTGTTTTTATTGAGTTAAGTATAATGCAGTGCTATATAACAAATCATTACACAAAAAGATATCAAACATAAACATAAAACATAAAACTGAGAGGTAATGGGAGCTTATTGAAATTACCTTGTAACGGGTTTTCCTTCTCTAAATGGATTCATCATTTATAATAAAACAGTGTATTGGAACCCAAATGCAATAAGCCATCCAATTTGTCTGTCCATGAATAAACGAGCCGGGCTGCTTGGAATTTCTCTGTTGGTGTTTCATTGTTTTTAGTGTGGGGGGCCATCAAAAATGCCTACGTGCTGGTGATGTATTATTGCATAAACAGTAGTTCAATTCTCCCTGTTCAGGAAGGGGGAGGCATTGGATGTCTTTGGCAGTAGTAGTTAAGCATCATAGATCACCTAACTTCCTGGGACCAAACTGAGTGGGAGAGCAGGAGCAGGGGGAACAGTAGCTCCAGAATCACTTTAAAGGAAGATGGAGAAGAAGGCAAGAGAAGAGTAATGAAGAGGTAGATTTTAAAAGCCACCATACAAATTGGAAGTCATGCATTTGAAACCTGGTGTAAGCTTTTGAGTCCACAAATAGCTATATCCAAGGTGCCAAATAATCCCTAGAAACTGGGATAGGATGAACTGCCCTGGTTGAAGGCAAACATCAGGGTTTCTCAAAATGACTCTTTGTACACTGAAAGGGTCTCTTGGAAATGTTGGAGACCTCAATTTATTTGTGAAATCCAAGCCCTGAAGCACATCCTGATTTATGAGCAAGTTCAATGGATTCTGAGAAGAAATAAATGAGAAAGGAAACCAGTTTCTCCTGCAATAGTACCTGTTTATAGGGAGACTGTGTCATCCATAAACAAGTTTTTAAAACAGCGGATGTGGCAGCAGCAACTACTGGGGCTTTCAGTTGCTACTTTGGGATCTAGAATTGGAAGATGTGAGATGAGGACAAATTCATGTTCCTTCACTGAGAAATGGGGAAATAGCTGGCTCAGCCAGGGGAGCATGGTCATGTTAATAACATAATTGTTAGGGTGCTTGACTTATTATCAGGAAGACCTGACTATATGACCGTGTGAGATCACTTCATTTCTCCAAGCATTGCGTTCCTCATCTATAAAGTAGGAATGAGTAACTGTGGCACCTCCCTCACAGAACTGGTGGGAAGTTGGAATGTAATAATGTAGGTAAAGAGTTTTGCAACCTTTAGAATAGTGTGAAAATGTTTGTTATCATTCCTAACACAGGGTCTTATGCACAGTAGGTATTTAGTAAGTGATAATTGAATTGAATTGGACTTGATCAGAGTGGCCCTGGCATTTGCATAGATTGGCAACTGTGTGACAAGATTCTTCAAGCCAGAGTAATAGTTAGAGCTCCTCTGACCCTGAGAAATGTCTAAGGGAACCAGCTGCATGGGCCAGATTACAAGTCAGCTGCACTTGGCAGCAACAGAATCTTGGCCCATCACCATAGCCGAGAACCAGGTTTCTGGTGGGCTGCCCAAGTTACCAGCCCCTTGCTCTAGTTTAAACAGCTGATTCAACTCATCTTCCAAGCCCTGATCTAGAAACTGATTGCCTGGGCAACCTTCAATGAGCCAGAATTCAATACCCTAGAAACCTCTCAGGCTCTGGTTGCCTATACCCATGCCAGCAAAATCCTGCAACTTCACACACACACACACACACACACACACACACACACACACACACACACACACGCACACAAGAATCCTGATATGTGTTTGCCACGGATTCTGGTGAAGTCTTCTGTGTAAATGAAATATGTGTTTGTATACCCACTATAATTTTAGACAAGTACCATAAAAGTCCTTTGTTTTATCATCTTCAAAATATGATTTTCCTCTCTACCAAAGTTCCACTTTTTATGTATTTGCATATATTTGTGTGACTTTGTCAAGTAACGATGATGATAATGATGATGACTAATTTTTATTTAGAGATTTTAGGTTTGCAAAACACTTTCTATATATCATCTTATTAGATTCTTTTAAAAATCCTGTGACATAGGCGTTATAATTGTTCCCACCTTTCAGATGAAGAAAGATTGAGAGGTTTGGGGACCTGCCTAGATTCACACAGTAAGCAAGTTTCTAGGGTGGGATTTGAACTTGCATAACCCTGACATTTTACTTCACTACTATATCAACTAACCCAATTAACTGCCCTGAGAATAATACACAGTTCAGAGCTGGAAGGGAACCTTGGTTGTTTTCCTTCAGTTGTGTCAGATTTTTTGTGACCCTGTGGACCGTATCACACCAATACTGGCCAGAGGGTTTTCTTGGCAAAGATACTGTAGTGGTTTGCCATTTCCTTCTCCAGTGAATTAAGTGACTTGTCCAGGGTCACACAGACACTAGTAAGTGTCTGAGGTTGAATTTGAATTCAGGTCTTTCTAATTCTAGGCTCAGTACTCTATCCATGGCATTACCTAGTTGCCTGGAAGAAAA
Source organism: Bettongia penicillata ogilbyi (assembly GCA_023548195.1). Classification (NCBI taxonomy): domain Eukaryota; kingdom Metazoa; phylum Chordata; class Mammalia; order Diprotodontia; family Potoroidae; genus Bettongia; species Bettongia penicillata. The sequence goes on from JAJHZJ010000082.1 coordinate 1,856,000, forward strand.
CTTAGAGAGAACTTAACTCAACCATCTCATTTTAAAGATGAGGAAACAGACCCAGAAAAGTTAAATTATTTGTCCAGTTACATAGGTAGTTAATAACACACTAAGGATTCAGTTCCAGTGCTCCTGACTCTAAGTCCAAGGCTCTTTCCATTAACACTTCTCAACCTTGGATTGACTGGAACACATATTGACATGACTCTTAAAGTCATTTCCTTTCTCTGCTCCCCACTTTTTTGAGAGTCATGAGGACAGTAATATATGCAGTACCTTTGTCTATGTGTTCTCTGTACCTTGTAAGTGCTTAGCTTGTAGAAGATACGTTGTAAATGTCTATTGATTGATTGTTATAAGGGAAGTCAATTGTAAACTTTAAATCACTATAGAAACATGAGGTATTTGAATTATCAGCTCATAAGGCAGGGAGGCATTTAGGTAGTACTGGCCAGTGTTATGTAAAATGCTTTCCTCATGATAACCCTAGTGAAAATAGTATGCCCATTTTACAAGAAAATTGAGGCCCAGAGAAGTGAAGGGACTTGTCGGTGATCATAGGACTAGTAAGTATTAGAACTGAAAATCAAACCTAGATTTACTAGGTGCAAGGCCCTATATTCAACACTGAGGGAAAGATGGGGATGAGGAGAACATTATTCCTAGCCTTTCAGGACCTCAGAATCAAGTCAACCTACCTCTGAGTGAGATGACCCTATACAACCTCCCTGGGGACCTCAAGTGAAAAATCGATTACTTCTTGAGACAGTCCATTTCCATTTTGGGACAGTCTAAATTTTTAGGAATTTATTCCTTTTAGGAAGCCAACATCTTCCTTCTTTCGGTTCCCATCTTATTCTTTGTTATACCCTCTGTGATTGAGCAGAATACTTCTTATTCTTCCAGATAACGGCTTTTAAAATACTTCAAGAAGGTAAAACATTCCCTCTGAGTACTCTCTTTATGTTAAATATCTCCAGGCCTTCACACAATCCTTTCTACAGCCATACTTCCAGTAGTTAGCATAGTGTCCGCCTCATAGTAGGGGCTTAAGAAAAACTTATTGTCTTCCCTTACCCTGGTCATCCCTGAAGAAATATGTGAAGGATCAAGAAAAGCCTCAGTAGAAAGAAAGGGACTTTCATGGTTTTGTACAACCCTATAATTTGCTTCCCCAATCACTGGCAGCTTCTACAAATGTCACCCAGGTCATAGTCTCACACCTTCCCATAGCTTCTGTGATTTCTTACAATAGTGAATGACTTCAACTAAACAGACATTCATAGAACACCTACTTACAATGTGCAGGGCTCTATGCTAGCTGCTGTAGGGGATAGTGTATATGTGTTTGTCCTTCATTGCCAAAGAAGACCATGCCATCAGATAATGATGACATGACTTGCACTTGACTTTGTTTTGAGTGAGGGAGGGCTGTGCAGGTCACCAGCCTCACTTCTCCTCCAGAGCCATCTGAATCCAGTCACCAGATATTCATCAGGATGACTGGAGATGACCCAGGTTGAGGCCATTGGGGTTAAGTGACTTGCCCAAGGTCACACAGCTAGTGAGTGTCAAATGTCTGAGGTGAGGTTTGAACTCAGGTCCTCCTGACTCCTGCACTGGTGCTCTATCCACTGCACCACCTAGCTGCCCTGGGTGAAGGGAATAGTAGAACAAGACAGAAGAGAGAGGTTCTTGCCAGGGAAAAGAATTTTGCTGTCTGATTTCTTATAGGCATAGCCTAATTTCTTTCACTGGATAAGTTCCTTTCTTCACCAGGAAATTGTCTTTCTGGTCTTTATAGTAAATTTCACATTGAAAACCTTTGTTAGGGATACTTCTTGTGTATAGTTTCACATGTCCAGGAAGAAAAAATAAGTATATTTTTTTCATTCATTCAACAAGCAGTTTGCTATCCCTCATAATGGGCAAGGCGTCACGTTGGTTGGTCTCAATGATGATGCTAAATGACAGCATTAGATGAGGAAAATAGGCTATGGGAAGTCATTCAAGTTGAAAAGGACTTTAGTGATTTTTAATGAGAATTTGGAGGGAACGAAGCACAGTTGATTCTTCATTTAGTGCTAGTTGGGACCCTCTGGTCCAGTCTTCTCTTTTCACAGACTGAGAAACTGAAACCCAAAGATAAGAAAAGACCTATCCAAGGACACACAGTAAGGCAGTGGCCAAGCTAGGGCTAGAGTTCAGATTTTCTTAACTCTGCTTCCTCCACAAAAGAAATTCCACAAAAGTTTTTAACCCTCTTTTGTGTGTGTAAGCACATGTACAAGGTGAATGTGTATAACTATAAGAATGCATATAAATATGTAATAAATATGTAGCAGATATTCATAGGCTTATTTATATGATTTCAGCAAGGTAAGGAAAGAATGACATCTTGGGACTGGATTTCACAAACTATTGACCTGTCAGGTAGCTCTTGTCATTTGGTAAGAGTTATAGACAAAGAGATCATTGGAAATGGCATCCGAAGGCTGAAGGGGAAAGTCTCTCCTACATGCTCCCCAGCCTCACAGCCTTGAGTATAGGCAGCCTCTGTGCCCTTAACCTTTCCTGCATGCTTCTCACAAGTCAGCTCATAAAGCATGAGAAAACAATAACATATTGCAAAAGTCTCTCTGTGAAAATAAATGCATAACATTTCAAAGGTATAGTATTTCCCCCCCCAAGAAAGACATTCTTCCCCCAAACCCTCTCAGGATGTAACAAGGAAAAAGAAATTGGGTTGACCACCCATGGATTTCTCCATTCCTTCCCTGCCCCACAGTCTTTTAATGCACAAGAAAGAGGAATCATGTATTACGTTACTTGATTGTACCCATCTCAAATCAGATTCCGTGATATCTGAGTCAAATCTATTCCGACATATTTGGCAGACCAGCCATGAAAGGAACTATTCTGAGATAAAAAACTGCATAGGGAAAGGCAGCAGGGGAGAGATATGGGGGTGGTATTTGAAAGTGTAATGGGAATTTTTTATTTTTATTTCCTTTAATTAATTTTTTTTAATTTAGGGCTCAGGTTTTATTGAGAGCTTGTCTTCTGTTTATATTAACATCACCTGACCAAAACCTGTCCCATGGGATGTGAAAATTTCCTTAAGGCCTTAAACATTGCTTAGATGAGAAGTTGGAGGAAGAATCTCAGCTGTCCATAACTCCTTGGTAAATCTTCCTCCTCTATCAGCTTATTTGTGAACCCTCTAAATGTAGTTTAGTCTGTTACCTGACTTAGTTTACCTCTAAAGTCTATTTAACTATGTTTATGGTTGAGATTGGGCAGCTAGGTGGCACAGTAGATGGAGTACTACTGGAGTCTCTCTAGTAGTTAGGAGTTAGAGTTCAGATTTTCCATTGGAAAATGGAAGTTAGGAGAACCTGGAGTTAGGAGAACCTAAGTTCAAATCTGGCCTCAGATACTTAATGCTTGTGTGACCCTGGGCAAGTCACTTAACTCTATCTGCCTAGTTTCCTCATCTGTAAAATGACCTGGAGAAGGAAATGGCAAACTACTTCAGTATCTTTGCTAAGAAAATCCCAAATGGGTCAACAGAAAGTCGGACATAACTGAAAAATGACTGAACAGCAAATGTTTGAGATTATGACTCTGTTTAAGTTTTTTCAATTTTTATGACATTAAAGGAAGCATGGAATTATGGATCCATCTTTTTTCACCTTTTATGGCTTAAGAGGAATGTACAAGATAGCAATATGTAAAAGAATTATTTCTCTGTCACTTTGATGTAATTTTTCTTGTAAAAGACCTTGTTCGAATCCTAATAATTGCTCTGTTCTATACTTTTCTCTGAGGTCTCAACTTATACTTGAGTATAATAACAAAAGTTAGTTTTTTTACCCCTATCATTACTGTTTTGTACTAAATATATTTTAGCAGCAGTTAGCAACTACATGAACTCAGAAAGGAGGTGTTTCTCCCTAGCCAAAGACTTTCAAATCCAAGCAATCATTGAATTAATCAAGTATAGACTGAGTACCTAATAAATGTATAGCCCTGGGAGGAATAGGAGTTATACAAAAGATGGCACCTGACCACAAAATCATCCTCCTTACATGGCAGGACCCTGGACTCTGGATAAACCAGACTTTAGAAAACTAGGCACTGGTTCCCACTAGAACAGGAAGAGAATAAGAAATCTCCTCTGTGAGACCCATCTTTTTTTTTGACACATTGAATACATTTTGATTCTCCTGAATGCTTGTCTAGGTTTGACCTCCAGTGGTCTACTATTCCCTTCACTTGTTCTTGCCGATTTTTCTCAGACTTCTTTTCTCTCCAGACCATATTCCCAGCTTTCTAGATAATGTCCCAGAAATCTCTTCATCTTCTCAGATCAGTCTAGAATTCACATATTGGGAGTACCTTCCAATCCTATAGCATTGAGTGGATTGCTCCTCCCAGAAGCTCCATTAGGGTTCCCAGATCAGGGATGCCTCAATCTTCTCTGACTACTACAATCTGGACTTTCAACCATCTCCCCACCCTGAGCAATTTAATTTACTTCCCCCATTTTCAAGCTTCCCTTTTGTATTATCTTTCCTCTTGAGAATGTAAGCTCCTTGAGAATAAGGACTGTCTTTCTTTCTGCTTGTATTTATTCTCTAGAGGTCAGCACATTGCCTGGTATATAGCACTTACTAACTCTCTGTTGATTGACTTGCATTAGAGTTTCAACCTTGCTCAATTCTTTAACCCTCAATAATTTGGGGCATTTTCAGATGCTCAAGATTCGGCAATCTGTGGCCACGATCCAGTCAAATCATGACTCTTAAAGACTTTTGCTCCCCATCTTTTTGAAGTCAAATGGTTGAAGTATACAAGTGGGGGGAGATAGGTTGGATGCTGGTAAGAATGGGGAGCAGTGTATCAGCACCCAATTGCAATGGTAGCAGTTTAACTTTCCATTCTCGTATGCAACTGTTATATAGGGGAAGGAATTTATTGTGTCTTTATGGCAAAGAATTTACTGGCCCATATATTACTCTTTGGAAATAGGCAGTATTTCTTGCTTTACTCAGCTTGCACTGACAGATGTGGACCTTAATATCTTGGGTACATTTCTCTAAAATGAAGACCTAGAAAGACTTGGTAGCTGCATGAATTGAATATAAAAATATAATGCAGTTGGAGTTGTTTAAAAAAAAAAAAAACAAAACTCCTGCTATTAAGGTTACTTGAAATTTCCCATAATTGGTCTCTTCATTTCACTGTCATTGAGATCCCAGAAGATGCCATCCATTTGGGGTGAATTTGCATGGAGGGGTTCAATAAACATGTCTTTTTCACTTGGAGAATTTACTTCATAGATATATGGGGATTCTGGGTATGTGCACAGTAACTCAGAGATGAATTAGCTTAAAAGTTGACTGTTTTTCCTTGGTCTTCCTCCACATGGAACATATACTTTTAAAAGACATATTCATTACACCTAGAAGACTGAATTAAAAAAAGGACTTGGCATAGTTAGTGGGGAATCTTTCATTAGCTTTCTCAGAAGTGTTCATAGAAGGCTCATCAGATCTTCACCACTGGGTTGGGATATAGCTCAAAATGACTAAAAAAAAGTTTTTGTGTTGATGTTTGACAAATAACTGTGTTAATTTTCCTCATTTCTCCTTCTGTTTCTTACTGAAAGCATCTAGAAAATGACATTTCTCATATCAATGAGTCACTATTATAGAATTATAAATATCACTCTAGGAGTCATTTTGAGAAAGAACCATTATAACTGCAGAATCAAACCAATGCTTACCTTTTTTAAAACTCAAAGGTCTTAGAATTAACCAAGAGAGCTGGTAGGTAGACATTCCTTTAAGGAAATTCACTATATCAACATCTCATAAAATTTTAGATCATAGAATTTTCAAGCTAGAAAGTACCTTAGAGATTATCTAGTCCAGTTCACTTCAGTCCCTTCATTTTCCAAGTGAGAAAGCTGAGGTCCAGAGAAGGAAGTGAGAAGATCCCAGGAACAAAAGAACATAGGTCTAGACCTGAAAGGGACCACAGAAGCCATATGATCCCCCCCTTTTCTTATTTTGCAGAGGAGATAGCTGAGGCCCAAGGCTACCAAATGTGTTAGAATAATAAAATTTTAAAGTTAGAACACTACAAAGTTCTGTCATAATTACCTTTGACAGATGAGGAACTTACACACCAAACAAATGGAGAGATTTTTATATTGCAAAAGAATTATTTGATTTACAAAGGATAAACTCCAGGGTTCCTTTGAATAAGATCTTCTCTAGTGCTTCTAAAGCAGGATGCAATTTACAAAATTGGATTCTCACTCACCTTTTCAGGAATGAATTTACTGTAGAAGACGTGGTTCACAAGTGTTTGAGAAGTAGGCAGATTGTAGCTCTAACTGCAGCCCAGTGGAGTCCCTTCACTGAAAAAAGATACCCCATGATTAACTTTTGTATTGACTCATATAAAAGTAATCTCCGACCTTAGGATTTCTCAGCCTGAAATCCATGAGCTTCCCCCCAATATTATATTAACTGTTTTAATTAATTTTTTAATCTCATGTACTTTATTGGATGCATTTAAAATATTATTATGGAAAGGGTCTGTATATTTCACCAGGCTGCCAGAAGGGTCCAAGACAGAAGCAAGGTTCAGAACTCAGCCCTAAAAAAACTGTGATCACAGCCTCTTCCTCAGAGCCACCCTATGACACCCTCTGGACAGAGGACAGAAGCTCTGAGACTGTAAGTTGCAGAGAAGGCACCAACCTTCAGTGACTGATGGAGTTTCTTTATCTGGGAGTCCTGTATTTTCATGAAATTGCAGGTCCAGTTTCTATCTGATAATATTTATGCAGGGTGTCCCAAAAGTCTTAGTTCAGTTTTACATTTTAATAATAATTTGGGCACAATAATTTAGGGATACCCTGTATAGTCCTTTAAGGTTAGTAAATCATTCTTATACATTTTCTCATTTGATCTTTCTAACAACACTGAAGTAAGCATGCAATTGTTATTGTTCCCATTTTTCACAAAAGGAAAAAGAAACCCCAAGAAGTACCTTGCCCATGGGTACATAGGTAGTAAGTGTCAGAGGCAGAATTCATGCTGATTTCTCCTTACAAGGCTATCACTCTGTTTACTATGGCAAACTAGCAACCAGAGCATGGCTAACTTTACTGGAAATTCCTTCAATAAGTTGTTTATTCAATACCTACTGTGTGCCCCCACTACTAAAATTACAGAATATAGTACCTACTAGTAATTCCTGCACCTGTCACGATATGAGGTAGGGTGCTCACTTGTAGGTCTCTATCTTTTTTCTGAGAAGTCTCATCACCTCCCTGGACATAAATTTATTCATCTGTAAAATGCCAGGATATGACTAGGTCATAGAATTTTGAGATAAAATGGATATTAGAGAGCATCCAATTCGGTTGATCGTTTTATTGATGAGGAAAATGAGTCAGAGAGGTTGTCCAGGATTACATAGCTCAAATACATTTTGACTCCAAATCCAATGCTTTTCAACAAAAGAGGATTGACTAATATGTTGGGTAGATTAGAACATCTTCTTAGATAGCAAATATAGTATAAATTGGATACATATAAAGAAGAAATCTAAACAAAATGATCTGGGTTTCAGGTCATGGAAGCCTTTATAAAGGACGTAATACTAGAACTTGTCCTTGAAACAAATGAAGGCTATGAACAGGTAGAGATGGGCCTAGGGTAGAGGAGAAGTGTGTCAACAGAGGGATGAACAAGCGTTTGTGTGTGGTAAGTAGGAAAATTGGATTGGAAAATAGCATGTATGAAGGGAAGTTTGGGCAGATAAGGGTGGAAATTCTATTTCCAGATTGTAAGGGATATTAAAATGAGCTAAAGGAGTGTTTACTTTGTTTGGCAGTGGGGAATTCAGGGGAGCTGATAAGCATAATGGTGCGCTAGGAAAGATTAGAGTGGGGAGAGACCAGTTAAAAATCTATTAGTCTATGAGAATGATGAAGAGGAACTAGGCTAGTGGCAGTAGGAATATTAAGAAGTTGGAGTAGGCAAATTTCAATTCAACAATTTAAAATTCAATTAATCAAACATGTATTAAGAACTTTCTATGTACAAGTTCCAATGCTAGACACTGGAAATATAAAGATACATACAATACAGCCCCTGCCCTCAAGGGGCTAATATTCTTCTAAGGAAGGAGGATACACAAATCAAGGTAATTGTAGCAAAGAACTAGACAATATTGTGATGATGTTTGATGAGGCTGGAGGAAGGCCATGTGGAAGAGCTAGCACTTGAGCTGAACTCTAGAGGAAAAGCAAGGCTCTAAAAGGTAGATGATGAGAAAAATCCAGGAATGAGAGTGATCCATGTATGTGTGCTGCCTTGGAAGTTCAAGGGATATCCAACAGCTAATATGGTCCAGAATGTGTGAGAAAATTACAGGGAGAGGAATGATATGAAATTAGTCTGGAAAGGTACTTTGGAATCAGATTGTGGAGGATTTGAATGTGGATCTAAAGAGTATGTATTTTATTTTATTCTAGAAGAAAGAGGGCGCCACTGAAAACCATTGATCAAGATGTTGTTAGAGCTGTATCTTAAGAAGCTTATTTTTGCCAGCTGTGGGAAAGACATATTAAAGCAAGGAGAGATGGGAGGCAAGGAAGTTAATTTTTGAGGCGACATGAGTTCTGGAGTTGGAGGAATAAGAAGAGCTAGATCCAAATTCACCATCAAGATTGTATGTGACATTGCACAAGTTATTAAACTCATGTGCTATTATAAAGATAAAATGATAGTCGGTATATAGAGAAAATTATAAAATCAAAAATGTTTAAATGTAAGATTCAAGAAGAGGAGTTAACATTGGAAAGAAGAAAGTCTGTTTTGTCCCCTAAACCTGGAGCAAAGGATAAGAAGCTAGTCAAAGGTACACTGAAATTTTGTGGCATGGATTAGGGGAGACATGAGAGTTCATGACAGAGAGATGACTTCTTTTTTTTCTTAGAAGAGTAGAAGCAAAATTAATTTCATGAGATAGAAGTTGTGGAAAGGAGTACTCAGTAGAACTAGAGACTTGGTAGGAAGTGTGACACAGAGGAAAGAAACTTAACTCTGGAGTCAGAGAACTCAAATCCCACCTTTGACACTTTCTACCCATGAGATCTTGGGTAAGTAAACTCCCTGAGCATCAGTTTCCTCATCTACAAAGTGAGGGTGGTCTTTTTAGCTCTGAGAAAAAGAGATTTAGAACAGCCCCTGGGGGACATACAAAAGAGGGTCAATCAGAAATGAGCAAGATTGCTTTGAAACTTTGAAGATGCACTTGAGGCTAGGCAACTTGAGTTTTTAGTGAACCCAGTTGACATGTTTGTGATTTCCTCTAGCAGTGTTCAGCAGCCTGAGATTAGAATGCAGGTATTAGGAATGGCTCAGGGTGGAGGAATGACTGGTCAGAAATAGTGGAAATATGATTGAAAAATGCAAAGTAAAACAACCACATCCCACTTATCCAATTGGCTAATATGACAAAACAGAAAAATGATAAATGTTGAAGAAGATGTGGGAAACTTGGAACACTGATAAATTGGTGGAGTTGTGAACTGATCCAATCATTCTAGAGAACAATTTTGAACCATTCCCAAAGGGCTATAAAACTTGGCATACTTTTTGATCCAGTAATACCACTATTAGGTCTGTATTCTAAAGAGATCATAAAATAGGGGAAAAGGACCCACATGTATAAAAACATTTATAGAAGCTCTTTTTGTGGTGGCAATGAATTGGAAATTGAGGGGATGCCCATCAATTGGGGAATGATGGAACAATTTGGTATATGAATGTAATGGATTACTACTGTTCCATAAGAAATGGTGAGCAGGCAGACTTCATATAAACCTAGAAAGACTTGGATGAATTGATGCTGAGGGAAGTGAGCAGAACCAGGAGAACACTGTACACAGTAACATTGTACGATGACCAGTTTTAGTCTGCTTAGTTCTGAGCAATGCAATGATCTAAGCCAGTTCCAAAAGACTTATGATGGAACATGCTATCCACATCCAGAGGAAGAGCTATGGAATCTGGACACAGATTGAAGCATAATACTTTCTCTTTGTTGTTTTTTTTCTCATGCTTTTCCCCTTTTATTCTGATTCTTCCTTCACAACACGACTAATGTGGAAATATGTTTAATATAGTTGTACATGTATCACCTATATCAGATTGCATACCATCTTGGGGAGGGCGGTTGTGGAGAGAGAGGAGAAAAATTTAGCTCTCAAAATCTTATAAAAATGAATGTTGAAAAATAAAAAACAATAATTGAAAAAAACCAGTACAAATATATTGGTGCAAAGGATTCAAGACTGAAAGACAGTGCCTCATCAGAATGGTTAACTAGAGACCCGGACCTTAGCCTCCTCCAGCTCCCCCTGACCCATTCAAGCAGTTGAGGCATCAGAACAGTCTCCAGCTACCAGGAAGCTTGATTATGTGTGATCCAAAACCTTGGGGCATTTGCAGCTGCAGGAGGAGAGGATTTGGGAAATTAGATTGAAGTAGTTAAGTGTTGCCAGTTTCCTTTCTCCCAGCAGCAAGAGCCTAAAACCACTGCTTAAAGGATTCATTGGCAAATGGATTGTGTTTCCCGGTGGGATTTGGGCTGCATATAAATAAATTTCCATAGTGAATGATAGAAGCTCTGTGATCTGAGTGTCTTCCTTTGAAACAAACCCAGGCAGCTAGGCAGGAAGACAACCCTCTCCTTCCCCATTAATGAACACATGGCAGAGGTGTCTGAGCCTGGGCTGGCTCATGCTAAGCCCTGTCAATCAAATAAGTCTTCTGAACCTCCCAACAGAAGACAAGTTGAGGACTGGCTTGACATAAAGATTTAAAATCTTAGGATTCTACAATTAAAAGGAACCTTACCACCTCAATACCCCCATTTTACAGATAAGTAAACTGAGGTCCAGAGAAATTAAGTAGCTTACCCCGTGGTAGAAGAGCTAGTAAGTGGTAGAGCCCCTTTTCAAAGCCAGCTCTGGCTCCCAATCCAATTCTCCATCCATTAGGAAACACTGCCCCAATTGCAACAACAATAGATATACCCAGAGGCACTCACCACCACCTTTGGCCACTGGCAAAATTGTGAAACTGGCAGTTTTCCCCCATGACCTCAGCTCCCTTCAACCTTGTCTCCATTTGCAGAAAAGAAGCATTTTCTAAGGCTTTGTCCCCTCACTTCCCTATCAAAACTGACCCTAAGGAAATGAGTTTCTAGCAGTCATTTGTGCTTCTTTTGTTGTGTTTCAGGATGTGACTGTTTATGACCCTATTTGGGGTTTTCTTGTCAAAGATACTGGAGGGTCTGACCATTTTCTTCTCCAGTTTATTTTACAGATGAGGAAATTGAGGCAAACAACTTTAAGTGGCTTACCCAGGGTCACATAGTTAGTAAGTCTCTGAGGCCAGATTTGAATTCATGAAGAGTCTTCCTGATTCTAGGCTCTGCACTGTATCCACTGTGCCACCTAGCTGTCCCTATCAGTCATTTACACTTAAATATAAATTGCAGATGGCAGAATAGAATGCACACTTTACTGGGAATCTGGAGATCTAGTTTTGAAACACACCTGCAACATGGCTGTCTAGACTGGTGATGACAGGTAAACCCAAGTCTTATCTCTTGATAGATAAACAACCTTGGACAAGTTACATGAGTTCTCTGAGCCTCAGGTTTGTCATATGTGAAATGGGGACAGTAACATTCACCCTATTTGTCTCACTGGGCTGTTGGAAGGAATGTATAACATTGTGGATTTAAAGGTACTTTTACACTGTAGCATTCCTAGAATTCCCTTCTCCTTGTCCAGTCTCAGCTTCCCAGTTAATATTCTTTCCAATACAATACCCCACTTCCTTCATTTTGCCCTGGAACTAGAGGTATGCTGGTAAATGTTTTAACAACCAGATCTGGAGGGGAGGGGAGAGGGAATCTACAGCTGATGCCATTTTAAATTAAATCTGCATTATTAATATTTTCTCTACTTAATTCTAGGCAACCAACAAAACAAAGAATCAAACTCCAATTTGGATTATTTGCTTATTTCCAAGGTATAAGTACCCATACTGGAAATTTAACAATCGACTCTTTGGAAGGCATTTGAATTGGTTCCAGTGTGCCCCTGGCTAGAGATTTCTAGCAGGAACCCTTGATAGTCAAGCTGGTCCCCATTTAATCTTTTATACCTGGAAAGTAGTACCATGATTAGGGAAGTGGACATGGCAGGAGTTACGGTTTTTGCTTACTAAATCTCGTGAAGTCTGGGGGCAATGCTGTGAACTTTCCATTGCCTGTTCTTGGTGACTTCCTTTATGTCCCTGAAGGGCTTCCCCAATCTTGCCTGAAAGTTTATGTCCCAGGTAACATAATTTCTTGATCTAATTAAAATGCATGTATCTCTGAAAGGCCCATAAGGGAGGTCACTGAGAATGGTAAATTTAAGTCACTGTAGTGGACGGATGAGAAAGATAATTCTGGAAGGGCATGGTTTTTGACTTTCTATCTGCCAATACATTTGCCACTCTGATGACCATTCATTTTTTATTTCGATGAACATTATGAAACACCTACTGTATACAGTTACTAAAATAGGTAGTGCCTACCTATTATGTACATTTTGTTAGACGTTATAGGAAATACAAAGCTAAATAAAAATGGTTCCAGTCTTTAAGGAGCTTAAAGTTTAGTAATAATGACCATAATCCCCTGCCTTGTACTTGAGAAGAAGATATTTTTTAAATCCAAGTATAAGATAAGTTTCTGTTGATATTAAATTTTATCTCCTCTTATAGCTAAAATAGATTATGGTCTTAGAGTCAGGAAGAGTTAAGTTCAATTGTCACCTCTGACACAAGATATGTGACCCTAGGTTAGTCACTTGACCTATGCCCCTCAAGCATCCCCTTAGGACTTAGCCACCAAGTTATAGACAAACTGTAACTCAAGTGAAGGGAGTCCCCAATTCTGAGGAAATCATAGATCCTTCATGTATTTACATAAATTTCATTTCTTGGAGTCAACCCTATAATCTAGCCTACCTAGTACTTTTTGGATCCCTGTTCTGTCATCTGGTGTGTTAGTGATCCCTTTCTGGTTTTTGTCATCTGCCAGTTTTAAAAGTGTACCTTTTACCCTTTGACCTAGCAATATTGCTTTTACGGCTGTATCCCAAACAGATCATAAAAATGGGAAAAGGTCCCACATGTACAAAAATATTTATAGCAGCTCTCTTTGTGGTGGCCAAGAACTGGAAATCAAAGGGATGCCTATCAATTGGGGAATGGCTGAACAAATTGTAGTATATGAATGTAATGGAATGCTATTGTACTATAAGAAATGACAAACAGTCGAACTTCAGAAAAACATGGAAAGACTTACATGAACTGATGCTGAGGGAAAGGAGCAGAACCAGGAGAACATCATACACAGTAATAGCTACAGTGTGCAAGGACTATTTCTGATAGACTTAGCCCTTCACAGCAATGCAAGAATCTAAAACATTCCCAAAGAACTCTTGAGGAAAAATGCCATGCATATCCAGAGAAAGAACCATGGAATTGGAATATAGAAGGAAGCAGCCCATTCTCTCTTGTGTTACGTTTTGTTTTGTTTTGGTTTTTCTCATGCTTTCTCCCATTCATTTTAATTCTTCTATGCAACATGACTAATGTGAAAATGTGTTTAATAAGAATGTATATGTAGAACCCATATAAGACTGCATGCCATCTCAGGGAGGGAAGGGAGAGGGAGGAGGAGAAAATTTAAAACTTATGGAAGTGACTGTTGAAAACTGAAAACAAATATATTAATTAAATTTTTTTAAAAAGTGTCCTTTTTATGTTTTCATTCAAGTCATTGATAAAATGTTGAAAAAACATAGAGTGCTTCCACAGAGACTTCCCTCCATGGTTATATCGGCTCACTGATGACTACATTTTGGGATTCCAAGAGCTTAGAATCTCCTAACTGTATTATCATCTGATTCATATTTCTTCAAGCATCTTCAAGGATAGCATGAGAGACTCAGTGAAATACCTTGCTGAAACTCAGGTATGACATTCTCATAGCCTTCTCCTAATCTACTGCCTAGTAATCCTATCAAATGTAGAAATGTGCTTAGTCTGGTATACTCTTCTTGACGAATTTATTCTGACTCCTGTTGATCACAATTTTTCCTTGTAAATACTCATCAATCATATCTTTAATAATATATTTCAGAATTTCAACCAGAAAGAGAATTCAAGTTTGCTTCTTCTACAAGAAGAATAAGTATCTATCGTGTTTCATACTGCCCCCACTCTGCCAAAATCAGTCAGCATGCTTTCATCTTTGGGATTCACTCAGTCAGTCTAGTCTCCCTATCTAGATCTTTGGATTAGTTATATAAAGGCCTCCGAGTTTTTCTCCATTTCAAAAGGAATAACTCAGGAACTAGCTTCCAATATTCTTCTTAACCCCAACCAATATATATATATAGATATATGTATGTATATATACACATGTATATATACACACATGTATATACATGTATATATGTACATACATACATATATGCTTTACACATGATATATACATACATGTACACTTATATATGTATTTATTGCATGTATATATCTCAAACACCCTAACTTCCCAAGTAAAACCCCTCTATTCTCATGGCCTCTATCTTTACAGTAGTTGTTCTCAAAGTCTAGTTCCATTCTGGGTGTCTACAGATGGATGTCCCTCAAATTATTTTCATAATAACACTAAGACCTTGACAATGGGAACTATCTCTTGCTTTTCTTTGAATCCCCAGTGCTTGTCCTAGAGCCTGGCACATAGTAGGCATTTACTAACTGGTTATTGACTAACTCACTGATTGAATTACTAAAATCCTCTTCCTCTTTCCAACTACATATTTGTCTGAAGCCAGATTTTCTACAGATACTTCAACTAAAATAACATCACACCAGATTGAATATAGAAGCAAATATGAGAATCTAGCTATCTTCTATTAAACCAGACATTCAAGAGATTTGCAAAAATACATAAATTGATGCCACTTTTCTCACTACATTTTTTGTTTTGGAAAATGTAGTTATTTTCCTTAAAAAGTTCCTTAAAATTTATATTAATGTGCAATTGGTATATCATTATTTAAAATTAATAAATGTTGTTAAAGTTAACCATTTAAATTTCTAATGCAGTAGCAATACATATAACCCACATTTGAAAAAAAAGCTCTTTGGGGTCCTAGATAATTTTTAAGAGTATAAAGGAGTTTTAAAACCAAAATGTTTGAGAACCTGTGCTTTACAGAATAACAGAATTTCTGAGTTGGATGGAACCTCGGAGACCATGCAATCTAACCTAAAGCCTCCTAAAACTACAACATTTATGTGTCTGAAAAATGATAGTCTGGCCTTTGATTGAAAGCATCTAATGACTGGGAGCCCAGTATGTCAAGAGACAGTACATTTCACTTATGGAAGGCTCTATTAATAATTTTCTCCCAAGCTGAAACGTGCCTTTTTGTACTTTGCATCCAATGTTTCTACTTCTGCCCCCTGGGGCCAAGAAAAATAACTCATTCTTCCTTAAAATCATAACCTTTCAAATACTTGAAGATAGCATTATGTCTCTAACCCAGGGATGGGGAACCTGTGGCCTGGAGGCCACATGTGGCCCTCTAGGTCCTCAAGTGAGACCCTTTGACTGAATCCAAATTACGCAGAAGAAATCCCCTTCCTCAAGTCTTCTCTTTTCCCTGATAAGCATACCAGCTTCCTTCAACCGATCCTTATTTAGTTTCTGTTTAAAGCATCTCATTATGTTACTTGCTGTCATCTGGCCATGTTCTAGCTTATCAAGACCCTTCCTAAAACTGTAGTACCCAGAACTATTCTACTAATCTAGATGCTATCTGCTGTGACCAGAGTACAATGGGAATATTGCCTTCTTGGGGGTGGGAGAAATAAATCTCTCAAGGAAGCATGAAATGGCATTAGCTCCATTGGTTGCCATGTTATACTGCTGACTAAGCTTTCATTTGCAGTCCATCAAGACTCTCAGATCTTTTGTCTAGACATGCTATCTTGTATTTAGAAAGTTGATTTCTTTGACCCTAAGTGTGAGATTTTACTTCTATCTATATTAAATTTCATCATATCATATTTAGCTCAAAAGTTAAGACCTACAAGACAATTTTGAGTGCTGACTGTCATGCAAATTTGTGTCATCTGAAAACTTAATGAGTTTGCCATGTATGTCAGTTAGTCAACAATATTTATTTAGCATCTACTATGTGCCAGAAATGGTGCCAAGAGCTAGGGAGACAAAGAGGCAAAACAGGACGATAGCAAGATAGATAGATGAAAGATAGAGCACTACTCTCAAGAGCTGACAATCTTATAGGGAAGACAACACAATTAACTATATAAGTACAATATATCTACAAGGGTAAATTGGAGAAAAGATGAAAGGTACTAACACAAGGAAAGGCTTCTTGCAGAAGGCAGGGCTTTAACTGAGACTTGAAGGAAGGGAGGAAAGTCAGGAGGAGAAAGGAGGAGGAAGGGAATTCTCAGCACGGGAGGCACCCAGTAAAAATGCACAGAGTTGGGAAATGGAATGTTTTACATGAGGAATAGCTAGGAAGCTATACAGTGTTCACTGCAAGGTGAGTATCTGGGAAGGTGTAAGGGGCAATAAGACTGGAAAGGTAGGTTACTAAGGAATTTAAAAGCCAGTGGACTTTATATTTGATTCAGGAGATTCTGGGGAGTCACTGGAGTTTTTCACGTAGGGATATGACGTGGTCATACTGACACTTAAGATCACTTTGACAGCTGAGTGGAGAATGGACCTTAGAGAGATCAACCAGCAGTCTACTGCAATAGTCTTAATATGAAGTGATGAGTGTCTGTACCAGGGTGGTAGCAGTGTCAAGGGACAGGAGGTATAGAGGAAAGATATGAAGAAGGTAGAAATAACATGATTTGGCAACTGATTGAATATGAGAGGTGAGAGTGAGAAGTTTAGGATGTCTTCATCAAAGTCCAGATAATAAGGGTTAAATAGAACAGAAACAATGTATGGGGCAATGTACTAATAACCTCTTTCCAAGTAACCATTGAATTATTCCTGAGTAATATTTAGGTCTGGCCATGGAGCCATTTCTAAAGCCCTCTTCTCTCCATCTTTTCCGTACATATATGCACACACACGCGGAACATGAAAAACATTATTTTTATTTCTCTGTAGCCAATCATAGGGAAATCCGTATCTAAGTTCTCACCTATTTCTATGTCTCCTTCATGACCTTGAACTCCAGTATTCCACTCTTCTTTTTTATCATAACCCCCTCTTCTTCCTTCTCTTCCTCCTTTGATCTTTGTCTTTACTCCATCTACATCTCTCTCCCCACCCATCCAGCGCCTCTATTTTGGCTTTACTTTCTTTCTTCCTCTGACAATCTTGAATCTATATTTAAGTAGTTTCATTTTATGATATTATCTAGCTTTGCATCACTTTTCCCATTTCCTTGTTGGTAGTCATACCTCCTCATAACCCAGACCCTTGGTTTCGCCCAACATTTGCCTTCTCTGCCCCTACATGGGGTTATTGCTAGAGGAAGTCACCCAACTGTGCCTTCATGGCTCTAGAATAAGCACACATTCTCATCTGGAATTTAAAGCTCTTTGTCTTCTGACCCCCAAATACCTTTCCAGGCTCATTTATATTTCAGCCAAAATGACCAAATACCTGTTTCTTGAACTCAACATTCTATCTACCTTTTCTGTGCCTTTGTACAGTTATCCTGAATGTATGAAATCACCTCCCTCCTCACCTCTACATCCTGTGAGTCCTTTGAGACTTAGCTCAGTTCACTTACAGGCCACTTCCTCAAAAAAGCCTACCCTGACTGCCCTTGGATCTTTGTGGTCTCCTTTTCCTCCAGTTACCTTACTTGTGTTTACTTATATTCTAAGTTATTTATCACTTATATATCCTCTTGTTTATTCTATATGTCAGTTGAATGTAAGTTCCTTGAAGGGAAGTATTTTGTTTAGGTCTTTGTGACAACATTACTCAG
Organism: Bettongia penicillata ogilbyi; assembly: GCA_023548195.1. NCBI lineage: Eukaryota > Metazoa > Chordata > Mammalia > Diprotodontia > Potoroidae > Bettongia > Bettongia penicillata. The sequence continues at coordinate 1,874,151 of JAJHZJ010000082.1, forward strand.
CCCATTGCACGCTATCAGCTTAATTAAAAAGTCGTTGAATTGAAATTGCTGTTATCCATTTAAACATACACAAACACACACATATACATACACCTACCTATTCAGCATATTTCTCAAAGTAAAGAAAACGGAAAATAAGAGTTCATCATCCCCTCCATCATCTGTTTTCATCATCCCATTCATTCTAGGTATTAGACCTAGTCTTCCTTTAATCTTTCTAAGTGCCTAGCTTAGCTAACAAAAAGCACTTTTGATTGGCCTTAACATTCATCACCAGTGTTGTCTCATTCTGAGCCTGAGGACCTCTGCCATTATTTTTACAGAAACATGCTACTCTTCTATTCATCCTTTGGTAAGTGCCATTGTTTCTGTCTTCTGTTCTTGTCTTCCCCTAACCCCCAAACCTAAGGAGTTTCATGTGTTCTTTGTGAATTGAAAGACACATTGGTTTCTTTAGACAGTTCCAGACAGCTTTAGACCTTTTCTTTATGATTGAAATTGTCTGTGTGTGTTTGTGTGCATCTTTAGAATTTCATTTTAAGCTTTCCATTACACTTGGGCTGACGTCTTTTTAGAATTTTAGGCCATGGGATAATAATAACACATTTTTATGGTTGGCCAAGTACTTTTCCTCCCAACAACCTTGTGAGATAGGTAGTATAAATGTTATTATCCCCATTTTACATATGAGGAAACCAAGGTTCTCTGAGGTTAAAAGACTTGCTCTTAATCATACAACTAGTAGAGAGTAGTAGAAGCAGCTAGGTGACATAAAGGACAGGGTCCTGGACTCAGAGTCAGAAAGATCTGAATTCAAATCCTTCCTCTCATACTTCCTAGCTATGTGACCCTGGGCAAGCTACTTAACTTCTCTAAGCCTCAATTTCCTCATCTATAATATAATATGTTATATACTATTTTATGTACATATATGTACATATGTATGTATGTGTGTATATATATATATAGATATAATAGATATTATATAAAATAATATAATAAAAGAATACCATCTGCCTCCCAGGGTTGTCATGAGGATCAAACAGGATGAGATAGGTAAAATGCTTGGCAAACCCTAAAGTCCTATTTAAATGCATCCTCCTACCTATACTACTAGCATTGGTAGTAGTAGAAGGAATTATGTGATGCAGCATTCAAGTCTACATCTCCTGACTCTAAGTCTAGGAGTATGCCCACTAAGCTACCCCTCTACTCGGAACTCCCCAAATCTGAGGCAAACAGTTCAATTCAGTAAACATTTATTAAATGCCTACTCTATGCCAGGCTTTGGGCTGTGTATGGGAAATGCAAATAAAAAAAAGATAATCTCTGCCATCAAGGAATTTATAATCTAGTGGAGGAAGATAACAACTACAGAAAGCTGAAAAAGCTGAGGAGAAAGGTTGGAGGTACGTTCCATAGAGTTGAAGGAAAATGGAGTCACTAGGAAGGGTGTGAACCCTTTATACAGAAAGACTTTGAGAGAAGTTGAGCACTCTGTTCACCAGCTCTCCAATCAGAGGGAAAGGCAACAGAGGGTGACTTGAGAAGATGTTGAGGTTCCAAATCTGAGTCAATTCATGATAATAAGATTCAAGTGCTCAGCTTATCTTGGTGGTGAGTCTGGAATCAAGGTTCTGTCTGACTTCCTTCTCATTTTTGATTATGAATTCCAAGGAGTGGCCACTTATTACCAAGAGTCTAATCACTTTATTTCAGTGTTTCTGCTTATTTGATGAACCAAGTCTCAAATAACAATTCATCTTTCTACTTCTTCCTTTCAAGCAATAATATTTTTATTCATTCAAATTAAAAAAATTTTCGTGGGAGGAAATTCAGGTAAATATCAATATAAAATTTCCCAGCCTCCATGCCAGATTTGTGAGTTTTGTTTTTTTTAAAAAAATCAGAATTACAGAATCTTAGAGTTGGAAACAAACTTGATGGTATCCAGTCTAGACCATATCCAGTTGTGTCTAAGAGCTGGTCAAACTGGCTTGAGAGAGCAGATTGTTAAACTTTCAGTGTGAGCATATACACTTCAGAAATTAGCAAATGTGACACATCAGGTCTTGATGTTGTTTTATTTCTAGACTGAAGAAAGTGATAGAGAAAATACCAGTTATACAGATTAGACTTGCAATTGTATCATGCATTCTTTTTTTTTTTTTTGAGGAACAATTATTTACCATCAACATTTACCATTACACCCTTTCTAGTATCTAAGGATCTCCTCTACCCTCAATCCAATATGCCTCTGTGTCATCATCCAATCTTTGCTTGAAGTTCTCTATTAAGGGGAAGTTACCTACCTTCTGAGGGAAGTCCCTTTCACTTTTGGACTGTCCTAATCATTTGGAAATATTTCTTTATGCAGAGACTAAATCTGTCTCTACCCATTGCTCTTGTTTTTTTTTTTCCCTCTGAGATAAAGAAGAACATGTTTAACCCTTATTATATATAACAGCTATTCAAAAAATAGAAATGTCCCAATCATGTGCTCTGTTTCTCTCTCCTTTTAACGCCCCCCCCTTCTTCTCTTCTCCAGGCAAAACATTCCAAGTATTGAAATCACAATCCAATTCACCCTCCTCTGGATACATTCTAGCTCATTATTCCTAAATTTTGGAACCGAGAATTGCACACAATAGTCTGATGAGAATAGAACTGTGTGTCATGTATCCTACTTGTCTAGGTCATCTCTGGTTTTCAGAGGCTGTGATTGAGTTTCGCAGGAAAATTAGATGAGCCAGTCAGTATAGAAGGCAATAGACCTTTTTATTTGGCATGGTAAAAGGAAGGCCCCAAAGAATTATAAGATCATAAATCTAAAGCTAGAAAGAACTTTAGACATCACCTAGTTCAATCTCCTCGTTTTATAGTAGAAGAAACTGAGGTCCAGTGAAGTTAAAGTGACTTTATCTAAAGTCACACAGGTTTAATTAGTGGCAGAGATGGAACTTAAACTTAGATCCTGTGACTCTACATTTAGCATTCTTTAAGCCATAGGTTTTAATGGGAGACACCCCAAATAGTAGGATGAAGAGACAATAAGAGAACACTATTAGAAGAGCCCAATTAGCTCCCCCTTCCCCTGGGCCTAGTAATGATCAGTCCCAAATAGTATTGCATCTCAAACCTCCTTAACACTCAGTTTAGCACAGACATCTCCAAATTGGGAATGTTCAGGGAAATTACAGGAACATAATAAAAGATTTCACCAGGGGACCCTGAGCACAATTGTCTTCATATAGGAAGAGGGAACCTACCACGGTCTAGGAAACATAGGTTCATAATTTGGGACCAGTAGAGTAGTTCCAGGGCCAAGTCAGATGACAGTTCAATAGCAATTAGTACTCGGGTGTTTTAAAGGGAGAGGAAAGAGGAGATGCTGCTCAGGAAAGTCTAACTGAATTCCTACCTCCAAGATCATAGGCAGGGAGACACCAAATAGGTAGAAGCCTGAAAAATTTTAGACTAGAATGCTCCAAGTATAAAAGTTTCTTGAAGTTTTCAACATAGGTTTCCAGGGAAAATGGGCAGAAGGGAGGAGGTACCAGAAGAGACAAAGCTAGAAAATATATATTACCTGTTGGACAAAGATGAGGCCAGAAAACAATAAAAAGGTTTTTTTTTTCCCCAAGATTATAGCAATAATCTATTTCTACAACAATATCACGTTTATTTCCCCATACACTGATCCTCACCTAAATATTATTTTCACCCTATTCCTTAGCCACCTTCTTTATGGTTTCAGACCATAATCAATGCCCAGGAGGTTTTAACCCTGTCATTTTTGGAAATTCTACTTTAATATCCCAATATAATGATTGATGAGAATCTCCCCTGACTTATTATTTTGAATAGACACCATTCATGCTCCATTTCACTACCTACTCTCTGGTCTTCTCAGTGACTTAACAAACGTCTTTATATGCCTTGTATAACTACTCCTCATTCTTCAAATCTAGTTCCCAAACCATAATCAAGTCATTTTACCCTTGAAGAGATAATGTCAATGTACTAGCAATGGCTCTTGGTAATATTTGGGACCAAAGTGACTCTCTGGGTCCGCCCTATACTTACATGTGTTGTTCCTTGACCGCACACATTATGATGGAAGTCTCTTAAAGGCAAGAGTTATGTTTGCTTTTGTATCTGTATTTCTAATAATTAGCAGAGTGGTTGGTGCTTAGTAAGCATTAAAATTGACTCTTTTTATCATATAAGACATTTTGTGAATGTGTGTATGGACAGACACATGAGAAAAAATGTTCACTTCTGGTTTTCTTCTTTGATATTGTCTCCTATGAATAACCCATCCTTTTTGCAGATATTATTCACTCTGTAATCTGGCATGGCAGAGAAATGTGGACAGTTTTCTCCATCTCCCCGTATTTTTCAGTTTAAAACCTTCTTGATCAGATCTTCAAGATACCAAGTGAACATTTTTATCAACCCTTACTAGGTGTACTCCGTGCCTAGACAGAAGTCCATCATTTATACTATAAAGCCATCATTCCAATCTCATATCCTATAATTTCAACTGTTTGAAATCTCTTTTTCTTTAGAAACTCATACCATTAATCAATAGCAGTGGTTAATGCTACCCATAGCCCTAAGATTTCCCATTTTTTACCCATGACTTTATACTTCATAGAAATACCTTCTGGATTCCATGTGGTAATATCAATTTCTCCTCATGAATCACAAGAATGAGTAATAGTCTTCAGTTTTGACAGGTCTCAAGAGACTGTCTTGTGTTGGAAATGTGTACTGGGAAGATAGCAGCCCTCTCAGTTACTTCTGGTAGGTCAATAGATGGATATCTCATTTTTTTTTCAGCAGGTACTTATCAAACACCACTAGTTGACCATTCTACCATTGCTGAATGACCTCTCTCATAGTGGCACCTGTGGGTTCACAAGATTAGTCCTTAAAGAACGGTATGTAATTTCAGAGTGCTGAGCTCCCCTTCTACCTAAGAGTGTCATCCTTGTGGACAAGTCTTTAGCCTCTTAGAGTTCCAGTTTCCTGATCTGCAAAGAAAAAATAACCAGACTATTTACCTGTTACACAGTACAATAATCAGGAAAATGCTTTGTAAAACATAGCATTATATAAATGTGAATTATTACCATCATTGCTTTAATTGCCATGTTTAGTTTTAAGCTTTTCTTTCTTCTATTCTAGAGGAAGTTGGTAGATTAGAAAGTAGATACACTAGACAGAACACTGGACTTGGAGGCAGAAAGACTTACGTTCAAATTTGACCTCAGACATTTACTAGCTGTGTGACCCTGGGCAAGTCACTTAATCCGGTTTGCCCCAATTTCTTCTTTTGCCTCAGTTTCTTCAACTATAAAATGAAATGCCTTTTATGTCACACTACCTTCCATAAGGACCTCCCTCCCAGGGTTGTTGTGAGGACCAAATGAAATAATATTTGTAAAGTGCTTATCAAAGTGCCTAGAACATAGTTGTAGTGATATATAAATGCTTATTTTCTATTCCCCTTCCTTTCTCTCTATAGTACATTCTTCTGTCTTATAATCAATTTACACAAGGTTGATTTCCTTTCTCCATCTTCACATCAGTTTTTCTTATTTTCTACTTGCGTAACTTTTTTTTATTCCTTTGAGAAATGCTTAATTTTCCCTGACAGCTTAGAGGACAGAACTGAGTTCCTCCTTTCACTTGCCCCTCTAGGAGGGAGACCAAGTTGCACTTTCTGTATGAATGTCAGTTCCTTGTCACTGGCAGAGACACAAACATAGCACATTCTCCACAGATCACTGCATAATCTCTTTAGCCCTCTACCCTTCCTAGAAGAAAGCTCTTTAGTTCTCTATCATTGTTTTTAATTAACTCTTATCTGTTTCTCTTGCATTGGGATGGATGGCTCAGTCACTAGGGGACGTTCCTAGGTAAACTTTTCCCATCTTATATAGTTATTTGCTGAAGGCCACATGGATACCAAGTACCTGAGCTGGAATTCTAACCCAAGTCTTGACTCTAGATCTAGGGTTCTGCCTTTTATATCATGCTGCCTTCCATAAGTATATGAGGCTCGATACAAAGGAACCAGATCCTATTCTGTCAGCCAGGTGAGAGGCATAAGGGGCAGAAGGTTGGGAAAGGCTTCTTCATACTCATCTCCAAACACTGCATTGAAGCTGCCGACTGGAAAGGTTCCAAAGATGGGAAGATAACATTTGCCTCCGACGTGAGGACTTTATCTTTATTAACAAAAGTGTAGCACTGGGTAACATCTCAATAAAAATAAATGATGTTTCCACCATTGTAACCAGCAATCAGAAATAACAAATCCATTCTCCTGCATTGCCAGTCTCAGTGACACTTCTGTTTCTCCAAATAATTCATCTCATTAACTGAAGCTGTCTATTTCCTTTGCATTAACTCACTTAATCCTGCCACTGGGATAAACACAAACTACAGGAAATATAGCTTTTTAATTTTTTTATTTTATTTTTTATGATCTCCCAACCCTGCCTCTCTCTGACTCCTTTGGTTTTTATTGAGTGAGCTTTATAGCAGTAAAAAGGTTGCAAACTGTCACTCGTCACTTTCTGGTGGCAGTCATTTAGCATCTGACAAGCTAAGCTCTGAAGGTCCCATATAGAGCCAAGGTGGAGCTCTGGCAGCTGATATGGGGCAGACTGTGGGCTACAATTGGGATCTTCTTTGGAAAGACAGCTCAGGCACATGGAAATCGGGCTGAAAAAAACAGCTCCTCAATCCATGCTTCATAAACAAAGGGGAAAAATGAAAATTCAAGCCAGTCTACAGATAGTTTATAGACTTATACTGGTTGAGGATCTTTGAGATGCTACTACATCTATTCCCATTTCTTGTCCATTAGCCAAGTTGCCCTCAATTCCAACTGTGACTCCCTTGATACAGTCATTTACTGAACACTTAGTAAGGGTGGTCCCCTGTGCAGGGTGCTGTGGATCTGCCCATCTCAGTCTTTTCCCTCTCAATGTGTTCTCAGAGCACCAAAAGTAACGAACAGTTTGGAATAAATACTTTTGGTTGATTAGCTCCCACTTTTATCTTCCTAAGTTTATCCATACTATTTTCTCACTCATAACTCTTCAGTGATAGCCTGCTGCCTACAGGATAAAGTCCAGGCTCTTCAGCCTGGAATTATAAATGGTCTGTAATCTAGCACCAATCTATTTCACATCATCTCTCTCTCTTCATATATATATATATATATATATATATATATATATATTATATATATATATCTGTCTTTCTCTTTCTCTCTCCATATGTGTGTGTCTGTCTGTCTATTTGTCTATCTATCTACAGACTCTATATATCTGCTGAAACGGATTACTTTTCTCCCCAAACTCATCCTACCCTTTCTTGCCTCTGCACCTTTGCTTGTGCTATGCCCATAGCTCATGCTATGCTTACAATATGCTCTTTCCATTGCCTCTCCTTTTTTATTTGGAAATGCCATTTATTCTTTGAAATCCAGAACAAATTCTGCCTCCATCCTCTATGCAACTTTCTTTGAATTCCCAGTCATTTTTGCCTTCTCAGGTCTCTAAAAGTATTCTTGTGCTTTTTCCTATATAATCATAATCTATTTTATATCATGCTCATTTCCATACAATTTTTTAACTCACTGAGGAGAAAATCTTTAAGGTATCACAAAGAGGAGAAGATACCAAAAGAACGTAAAAAAGTAGTAGCTAGCATCATTATTAAAAAATGTAATAGAATAGACATCAGCAACTAAGTGCTGGAGCACTCACAAATGCTTACTTTCTTATCTCTACGGAAGGCTTCATGAAAACAGGCTGCACAAGAGATTCTTAACTATTTTTTGTCATTGTAGTCCATGTGTTGCTGCTTCCTTTTTCCTGACATGAGTGCTAGCCAGGATAATCCTACTAAGGTTCCCCCAGGATAGATGAGAAAGGAATAAACTCAAGGATATAACAAAGCAATTGGTTTAAAGGAGTTCTCACGCGTGCACATGTAGCAGGGAACTGATCTTTTCCACTGGTGGACAGAGGCTTCTGGAATTCTCCTCCTCAGGGCTCTTGGAGATGTTAGACTGTTACTCACAAAATAACCCTCTTTTACTTAGAAGAAGGAAGAGAACTGAATATTGTGACAGGTGAGATAAATGCAAGTCACCAGGTTTATGGTAGCCAGAAGCTATGGGAACATGGTGCTGCCCCAATGGGGAGCTGCCCTGGTATGGAGAGGCAGGGTGACTCCTGCTCGCTCTTGGCACAACCTCTGTGTCTGAGTGGCTATAACTGAAACATGACCAATAACCATGGAGGAGGACAGGAAACTGACCCAGCCCCAGTACTACTGTTGCTGGTCCAACTGTAATGAGACACTGAGAAAAGACCGTACCTGCAATATATAGAAGTGATAAGGAGAGAAGCAGAGTGGCTTTAGCTATCTCTGATGCCAAGAATAAAACTGGTGAAATTCCTATTTCACTGTCCCTTTATGATGCTTTAGCTTCCACACTGAGCCTATATCTACAGTTTTTATTTCTTTAAGAGTTGTTTGCTTTTGGTATTTGGCATGTGTTTTCAAAAGAAAATGGTTTTGCTAAGATATCGCTCATTGTGTGTATGTGAGGAGAAGAGATTAAATGCAGATGAGAAAGGGGCTATGTACAGCCAAGTACACAAGGAAGTGGAGTGATACAGGGACACAGTGGGAGAGAGGGTAAAAAAGAGATAGGAAGAGAGGGAGAGGAGAGGGGAGGGGATGGGGAGGGGAGGAAAGGATAAAACCAGAGAGAGAGAGAGAGAGAGCGAGAGACAGAGAGAGAGAGAGTCTTAATTATTAGGTTTCTCCCACCTGGGGGCTTGAGCTGAAGAAAAGATTTTATACAGTATATTATTGTAGGTTCCCAAAAGAAGAGAAAAAATGAACCCAAATCTGGACACAGAAATAGCCTTGCAGTTTGGCAAAGGCTGCATGTGGTATGGCAGTGATACCTCAGAGAACTATCTTCCTTCTCATTGTTCAGTCTTGGACAAGATGATTAAAAAGAAGCCTGTCCCTGGAGGAGCAGGGATTAACTTCTAAAGGTAGTTTCGCATGTTGAAAAGCATATCAGATTTGGAGTCACAGGGTCTGCGTTTGAATACCATGTCTGTCACCTGTGTTCTCTTGGGCAAATGCCTTTGTTTCTTCATCTGTAAAATACAAAGATTGGACCCATGACTTCTGAAGACTCTTACAGCACTCAATCTATGACACTCTGAGTTTCTCTTTCTGCCATTTCCCTATCAAGTATTTTGTGTTATTTTAGTTCTTCAGTGAGCCTGTGATCTCATGCATATGGATATTTCCTTCTTCATTGTAGATTACTACTCGTCCTTGCCCTATCCTTCTGTGCAGCTCTTGTCTGTAAGTTCTCCACAAGAGGTCAGCCCAACACACCAGGTTCCTTCCTCTACTCCTCTTGACATCATATGGATGTCAAGTACTCAGGACGTCTGCTCACCATATCAACAGCCCATCTTTTTCCTCAGTCATGCATCTGTCTGATAACTTATTTATGTCTCTTCTTACTTGGTAGTATGCTACAGCATGTATAGACTGATCATTTCCCTTTGGTTAGCTTCAGCTTCAATTTTTCTGAGACTATGGTATTTTGACAAGTAGTTTATAACCAGAAAAAGAACAAAAATATTCATTTAAATAATCTAGAAAAACTTCAGAAGCCTTCATAAAATGAATATTGTCTAAGTATCTGCTTTCTAACAAAGCATTGAACTTGAGGTCAAATGGCCTGGATTCCAGTCCTTCATTGGGCACTATGACCAAAGTAACCAGGTTTTTTTTTTCCTACCTGAAACACAGCTTATTATCTCTAAAGTGGGGATTTTTTAAAACAGTAATGGAACTTAGTATAATGGATAGACAGTCAACCTTGAAATTATGAAGAACTGGATTCAGGTCTTGACTCTGATCCATACTGACTTAATGACCTTAGACAAGTTACCTAACTGCTCAGTAGTCTAGGCAACTTTCTAAGTAGTCAGTTTTAGAGAAGGTATGAACTTTTAGTCATAAGAGGATTGTCTTGATCCAAAAATTCTGTATGTCAATGAAATTGTAGCACTAGCCCATATCCTTTATATTTAGACTATTTCTAGGACTGTATTTTTTTTCAAAAATAATGCCTTGTGAACTATAAACACAAATGAAAGCTACTATAGTTTCTGTTTCCTGTGCTAGTTTCCATAAAATGGGGCATATCTGTAAGATTTTGATTGATATCTTTTTTAAAAAAGCATGTTACTATGTAATCTTATATTGAAATATGCTGAATACACCTAGGTAGGGAGGAGGGAGGGAGAGGGAGGAGGGAGGGAGAGAGAGAGAGGAAGAAAACAGAGAGAGAGAGAGAGAGAGAGAGAGAGAGACAGAGAGAGAGAGAGACAGAGAGAGAGACAGAGACAGAGAAGCTTAGGATTTTACATTAACTGTCTTAGATTCACTAGAGGGAGACAAGTGACATGGTACATAGAGCATTGACTTCGAGTCAGGAAAAACTAAGTTCAAATGTGACTTCAGACACTTCCTAGCTGTGTGACCCTGGGAAAGTCACTTAAAATTTGTCTCATGTTTCTCATCTGTAAAATGTGGAGAATAATAGCACCTACCTCCCAGGGTGGTTGTGAGGACCAAATGAGATAATATTTATAAAATGCTACCACGGTGGCTGGCATGTAGTAGAGCTTAAAAAAAAGTTTGGATCCTTCCCCATAGAATTTCAGAGTTGGACAGGACATTAGAAGTCATGCAACGCAACCTTCTATCTACAGTAGAAGCGTCATCTCTGACAAGTCATTAGATATTGCTTGAACATTTGTAAGAGAGAGGAGTTCACACTTCACAAATCAGTGTCCTTCATTATTAAGCATCTGTGATTATTAGAAAGTATGAATGAACAAATGAATGAGTGAATTAATGGAGAAAAAAATATTTATATTAAGAAGTTCCTCCCTGAAATTCCTACCTCATACCTTCTGCCTTCTGGAAGTATTTAGGACAAAATCTGTCTTCCACATGGGCAACATTAAAATATTTGAAAAAAATGAAGAAAGAGAAACCTGTGCTAAGCATGAGAAAGATCTCCCTGCCCTCAAGAGGCTTACATGCCATTTGGGGATTCAGTATATACACAAAGGGGAGCTGGAACAGGTTGGGAAGGGAAGGTTATGCTAGGCAGTATGATTTGTAGCTGAAGTCCTAGAAGTGAGGTAAAGCTTTGTTATGCACAAGAGAGGGTGACAGCTCATCTATTAGGGCCCAGATTGGCTCCTGGGGTAGAGCCAAGTTTTCAATGGGGAAGAAGAAGAGGTGATGGGTAGAGAGAAAACAGCATGGTTTAGAGCTCTGATTGGCAAACAAAATAACTAATTATTAGAGCAATAACAAGGGTAGAGGGAACAACCCTCCACTCCAGAGTCTTGCAATTCAGAACGCACTAACAGCACTTATAGTCTATGGGCAGGAGGAGATAACTTGACTTTGGATCTGGTTAGCAAGGCTAATTAAAGTAGGAAGCTGTCAGAGAGTATGCTTCTCTCTCCCAAACTCTGGCTACGTGGCAAATGAGCTGTTTATGATCTGGGCTATTTCCAGGTCTGAGGTTGATTCCCCTCATCCCTCCTCATTGAATTTGTCTTTAAAAGGTCTATTGAAGCATATCTTTCATGCTTTTTGCCCCAGCTGAATTCTTATGTTACTTGCCCTGGGTCTCATAATCACTAGCTCTGGCTCTGGTTACAATTACTATCTAGTTAGAAGGAGTGGTACCCTCCCTGTCTGTGACTGGGGCTCTCACCTTATTTTTCCCACATCAATCAGAGTCCCCTCTGTCTGACCTGGGCCTTGTGAAAAGGGCTTTTCTTCCATTTTGCTGTTTGTTGTTCTGCTCTGAGCCTCCCAGGTCCCATCCTGGGTGTCTCCTAAAAGACCTCTCTGAATCTGGTATGCTTCCCTCTCTCCTCTCCCCACTAAGCCATTCCCCATCATTGAAGTTGATCTGCTATCAGACAGGGCTCTAAATTGCTCTAAGCTGCGCTTTAGCATGACCCAGAATCAATACCATTTAGTCACACAGAAAAAATCTACAAGGCAAATACTAGTACTCCACTGAGCTGCCAAAGCCAGTGTTAGTATGTGTGTGTGTGTGTGTGTGTGTGTGTGTGTGAGTATGAGTGACTGTACATGAAGGCAGGAAGAACCTGGAATTATAATAAAGCTAGAAGTGGGGGCAATTGGGGGAGAAAAACATATATAAACATATTTTAAATAGGAATCCATTTTGTTGGCTCACATTTCTAGACTTCGGGATTCTCCCATATAGCATAAAGCACTATATATGTTTACTTATTGTTAAGTTATTCGTTGATTGATGATGGTCTGTTGAGAACACTGTGGAAAAGTTTGAGACCAACTCTCTAGGATCATGTCCTTAGCCTGAAAGGGCCAGGGTCTCATATTGCATCCTGGGCTATCTCCAATCGTCCTGATAAGTATCAGGCCACTGGACCCAGATGGTTCAGGAGAAGAAGGTGAGTTTGATGACCTTGCACAGCCCTCCCTCATTCAAATCAAAGTCACCTGCAAGTCATGTCATCATCTTGATGTCATGGTCCTCTTCGAGAATGAAGGACGAACAAATATTCATTAGATTTCTTCAAAGTACTTTTTCTCCAAATTTGGTCATTACTGATACCATCCCTGCAGAATCAATGAGGAGCTATGTTATTTAGCAAAGATTTATTAAGCATCTACTATGTTCAAGGTACCATGCTCTCTCTCTCTAGATGGATAGATAGATGATAGAAAGATAGATGTAGATATATATGGGAATACGAAGATTAAAAAAGATACGATCCTTGTCCTGTTTTTCAAGTACTGGATAGTAGTAAGGAATCTGGATCAGAGAACTTGAATTAAAATCCATCTTAGCTTTTTATTTCCTGTGTAGTCGTGACCAAGCCATTTCACTTCTCTTGGCCTTAGTGTCCTCATCTAATAAAAGAGAGGATTGGACTAGGGAATCTCTAAGATCCCTTCTATGTCTACACCTATGATCCTATGAAGGAGCTTCAATTTACATGAGTTGCTGTGAGGAAGAGTTACAGACAGGCTATACATACAGACATATGTACACACATGTGTGTATGTATGTATACACATACATTATTAATAGACATACAACACATATTACATAATGTGTATAAAATGTACAAATATGCATCTCTACATATAGCTATATATACCTATTCACCCATACATACATGTGTGTATATAGACACTCTCTACACACATATACATACACACATACACATGCACACATGCATGTGTGTATACATATACATATATATATACACACACACACACAAGGTATTTATGTGGTGCAGTAGATAAAGAGCTTGTCCTAGGGTCAGGAACACTTAAGTTTAAACCTTGCCCCAGGCACTTAACTATCTGTGTGACGCTCAGCTTCCTCATCTGCAAAATGAGCTGGAGAAAGAAATGGCAAACTACGCCAGTATCTTTGCCAAAAAAACCTCAAAGGGATCACGAAGAGTCAGATACGACTGAAATGATCGAACAACGATAATAAAGCACACACATACACACGTGTGTACATACATGTGTACATGTATGTACACACATATACATATATATACATATATATGTATATAATAGCATGTGATTGAGTACAAAGAATGAAACCAGAAAAAATACTCCAGGAAAATTTAAAGAGGGAGAGAATATTTTCAACTAGAGGGTTTTAGGATGACTTGATGGAGAAAGTGGCCTGTGAGTCAAGTTTTGAAGGAAAAGTGGATATAAAAGTGCTTTTAGGCATGAGGAAAATTAATATTATGCTGTATTATTTTCCTCTTTTTGTCAGACCCCACTTCTCAGTCTAGCTTGTCAGGCAGTGTCTTAAGAGATGCGATCACTCCAAGCCTCCAAGACCCCTCCCAAAGGGACCCTCACTTCCCTGCTATAAACACAGAACCAGCTTGGACCAGGGCCTCTGCAGGAAATATGTCTCCTGTCCTTGCTTTTCCTTATCAAAGTTAGGGGCAACTTTGTCTCCAAGGAGAAGACCAAATCAGCGGAACCTTAATGAGATGTTAGGTTTTTTTGTTTTGTTTTGTTTTCACAGTCAAGTTATTAGAGGAAGCTGGGGTCTCATAAAATAACTAGCATTTCTTAAGTCAGAGAAAGTCAACCTACTTCCCCTAGCTGCAGTCAAATCAGGATCATTCCCATCTCCCAATGAGGAAGAAAGAGGAAGAAGCTGAGGCAACTTTTAACCCACCTCCTCATTAAAATGTCTACCAATGGAATTGTCTTACCTTTGCCAGGGAGGTCCAAATGATGTTATCTCAGGCCAATCAGAAGGAAGACCCATTCAGGTTAAAAAAAACCCTGTTGACCCTTACTCAGCATCTCTGGCTATCTGGAGAGGCCATTCATCCAATTTCTTGGTTACTGCTAACTTAAGTAATAAATGCATCATGCTCAGGTCCCTGGAATTTTACTGAGGTGCCGGCACAACTCTTTTACTAAAAATATGTGCGTCACTATTAATAAAATGATATCTCGTCCTGGAGAAGATTATACTTCAGTATCCTTTTTTAACTTTTATTTTTTACTTTTTTAAAAATTTTTTAAAACTCTTTTTTAAACTTGTTTCAGACATAAGGATATAGAGATATGGAAAGTGGTACTAATTGGAAGTTACTAACTGAAACTAGAAGCCCAATTTAATTGGAAGTGAGTGTGTGGAAAGAAGTAGTCTGACATAGGGCTAGAAAAATGTATTGGTATAAGATTGTAAGGGACTTGAAATACCAGGCTAAGGAGTTTGTATTTTATCTTAGAGGCAAGAAGGAGCCATTGAAAATTTTTGACCTGTAGAGACACTGTCAGACCTTTACCATAGATTGTGATTGTTTTTATAGTTTGTCCAGTTGTATGGAGGAAGACTGAACTGGACAAAAGACTTGAAGCATCACTAGAAACCCAATAAGTGACTATTACAATAGTCTAAGTGAAAGCTGATGAAGTGTGAACTATAGAGGTAGATGGACAGATAGGGAAGATATCATGGAGACAGAGTTGATGAAATTTGACATAGGAAAGTGACAGAGACGGAGACAGAGAGAGACAGAGGAACAAAGAAGGGGGCAGTTAAAGGTGTCTCTAAGACGACAATGCAGGGGGTGGAGCCAAGATGGCGGAGTAGAAAGACGCACATTTACGAGCTCCGAAACCAAAGCCCATAGAATTAATGTAAAAAGAGTCCCCCATAACTTCTGGGTGTGCAGAAGCAGAGTGGAAGAGATTTCCGTTCCGGGGAGCCCTGAAGACCCGTCCCCAGGATCCGGCGCGCCCCGGAAAGTGGACCCGACCCCCAGCGCTGCCCTGGCCGAGGCCGCAGAGAAGCTGATCTGAGCAGGCTTCAGAGAGGAAGCTCCAGCAACCGGGAAAGCCCCTCCGCCCACAGAAACGACAGGTCAGTGAGAGAGGCCGGGCTGAAGGAGAGGGGAAGCAGGGCGTCTCCATGACTCGGGCCCCCTCGGGAGGAAGTGGCGGTGGCAGGGACGGGGGCAGGAAGCGGCGGAGGCAGAGGAGTGGGCGGCGGCTGAAGCGGCAGTGGCCCAGGACTCAGGAATCCCCCAACAGCAGGCAGGATCTTCATTACGGAAGATTCCCGCATAAAACCTGACGGAGCTGAGCCTGGGAGACGGCCCTGCCCCCACCCCGCTCTGTTGCTGAAGGCTTCTGCTCGGGACCCCCAGGGGAGCTGAGATTGGGAGGCGGGCCCCCCACCCCGCCCCCACCCGCTCCATTCCTGAGAGTCTCTGCATAAAGCCCCCCAAGGGATCAGAGTCTCGGAGGCAGCCCTGGCCCCACCCCACCACCTGAACTAAAGCTCACTGATTAACAGCCAGCAGGAGGAAAGCCCATTTAAATCTCAGAGGCTAAGCACTAGCTGGGCGGATCCAGGCGGGGGTGGAAAGGAATCTCAGAAGTCAAGTAACTGGCTGGGAAAATGCCTAGAAAAGGGAAGAAAAATAAGACTTTAGAGAGTTTTTTCCAACAAATGCAAATGATCCCGACCTTTGGATCTGATGATGAGGACGTATCCTTGCCGTCAGGGAAAGATGTGGAGGGCGGGGCCTCAGTACCCCAGACACCCCAGGGGGGTGGTGGGTGGGCTCAGGCCCTGGAAGAGCTCAAAAAGGATTTTGAAAAGCAAGTTAGACAGGTGGAGGAAAAACTGGGAAGAGAAATGTCAGAAATGCAACAAAAGTATGAAAAACAGGTCAATACCTTGGTAAAGGAGACCCAAAAAAATGCTGAGGAAATTAACACCTTGAAAAATAGGCTCACCCAATTGGCAAAGGAGGTTCGAAAAGCCAATGAGAAGAAGAATGCTTTCAAAAGCAGAATGAGCCAAATGGAAAAAGAGGCTCAAAAGCTCACTGAATTTAATAGTTCTCTCAAAATTAGAATGGAACAGATGGAGTCTAATGACTTTATGAGAAACCAAGAAATCACCAAACAAAACCAAAAGAATGAAAAAATGGAAGAGAATGTGAAATATCTCATGGGAAAAACAACTGACCTGGAAAATAGATCCAGGAGAGACAATTTAAAAATTATGGGACTACCTGAAAGCCATGATCAAAAAAAGAGCCTAGACATCATCTTGCATGAAATTATCAAGGAAAACTGCCCTGACCTTCTACAACCAGAGGGCAAAATAAGTACTGAAAGAATCCATCGATCACCACCTGAAAGAGATCCAAAAAGAGAAACTCCTAGGAACATTGTGGCCAAATTCCAGAACTCCCAGCTCAAGGAAAAAATCTTGCAAGCAGCTAGAAAAAAACAATTCCAGTACTGTGGAAATACAATCAGGATAACCCAAGATCTAGCAGCTTCTACATTAAGGGATCGAAGGGCGTGGAATAGGATATTCCAGAAGGCAAAGGAACTAGGACTCAAACCAAGAATCACCTATCCAGCTAAACTGAGTATAATACTTCAAGGGAAAATATGGTCTTTCAATGAAACAGAGGACTTTCAATCATTCTTGATGAAAAAACCAGAGCTGAAAAGAAAATTTGACTTTCAAACACAAGAATGAGAAGAAGCATAAAAAAGTAAACAGCAAAGAGAAGTCTTAAGGGACTTACCATGAGTGAACTGTTTACATTCCTACATGGAAAGACAATATTTGTAACTCTTAAAACTTTTCAGTATCTGAGTAGTTGGTGGGAGCACACATACACATGTACACGCATGCACACACATACACACATGCACACACATACAGAGATAGAGAGCACAGATTGAACTGAATAGGATGGGACCATACTTTAAAAGAAACTAGGGGAAATGGTGAGAGAGAAATGTAGGGGGAGGGAAAGGGAAGGGGGTAACTATATGTCATTTAAGAGGCAGGTAGGAGTTTTTCTTAGTGGAGGGAAAAAGAGGAGAGCTGAGAAAAAAAACAAAAAACAAAAAACAAGAAGTTTACCCTCATCACATTTGACTAAACGAAGGAGTGAAATGCACACTCATTTTGGTATGAAAACCTATCTTACAGTATAAGAAAGTCGGGGAGAAAGAGATATTGCGGGGGGGGGGGGGGATGATGGAAGGGAGGGCAAAGGGAGGAGGGAGCTATTTGAAGTCAACACTTGGGGAGGGACAGGATCAAAAGACAGAAGAGAAACAATGAGGGGCAGGTTAGGAGGGATGGTAATCCAGTTAGTCTTACACAACACGACTATCAGGGAGGTCATTGGCGAAACTACACAGATATGGCCTATATTGAATTGCCTGCTGTCCCAAAGGGAATGGGTGGGGAGGGAGGGATGAGGAGAATTTGGAACTCAAAGTTTTAGGAACAACTGTTTAGTATTGTTGTTGCAACTAGGAAAGAAGACATACAGTTAATGAGGAATAGAAAGTCATCTGGCCCTACAGGAGAAAAGAGAAGATGGAGACAAGAGAAGGGAGAGATGACAGAAGAGAGGGCAGATTGGAGATAGGGAAAATTAGATTGCTTGGGGTATTGGGGTGGGGGAGGGGATAAAAGGGGAGAAAATTTGGAACCCAAAAATTTGTGAAAATGAATGCAAAAAAATTAAATAAATAAATAAATAAATTAAAAAAAAAAAGGTGTCTCTAAGACTTCTTATTTGGGTGACTGGGGAACTGGTGGTGCCATCAACACAAATAGAAACATTGGGAGGAAGAGCAGATTTGGGGGGAGGATATGGGAGATTGGGAAACTGAGGGCCAGAGATAAGTAATGTCTCAAATTTTAGAGTTGAAAATTTCCTTGAAATTTTGCATTGGATTCTTAGATAATGACAGTAATAATAATAGTTTGGATTTACAAGATTCTGAAAATCTACAAAATACTTTCACATCTGTTTTTTCATTTGAGCTTGACAGCACACACACACACACACACAGATACATACAAATACACATGCATTGAAGCTAAAGTCTAAAAGTGTGTAATGTCTACAAAAAAAAGAACAATGAAAAGCATAATAAATTATCCTTTTGTTTACACTTCAAAGAGCTAACTGTCACTGTAATTAAATCCTAATATCCTTGTTAGAAGAATTACCCCATGAAAATGTTTGAGTTTGGCATCCCATTGTGAGAAATGATTTGCAAAGCCCAATGAATGTTACATTTATTAATAGCTAATCTTAATAATTAAGGCTATTAATCAAGGAACAAACTAGAATGATAAAAATCATGTGCTAGAGTTGAAAGAGATGTCATGGGTCACCTACTTCAACTTTTCATAGAAAAGTAATCCCTTCTACAACATTGCCAAGAAGAAGGCATTGAGCCTTCATTCAAATACTTCCCAAGGGAAAACCCATTACATTGATGATAGCTAAGCAGCAATATTTGTTATGAAGGTTTTCTTTATAATGAGTCTAAGTAGTATAATAGCTAAAATACTGGACCTGGAGTCGGGAAGACCTGACTTCAAAGCTGACATCAGTCATTTAACCTTAAGTCACTTAACCTTAGTCTAGCTCAGTTCCCTCATCGATAAAATGGAGATGATAATAACCTCTTCCCTGTATTGTTGTGAGGATAATAATTGCAAAGTTCAAAATTCAAAGTCCTGTATAAATCCTAGCTATTTTAATTTATTTATTCATATTTAAACCTGCCTTTCTGCAACTTCCACCCATTGCTAGAAGTTGTTACTATTTTTTTTTGTCCTTAGTTTTCAAAGAAAACTGATGACATCATGGGTGATGTCTTAACTCATGCATGAGTAGGAGTAAATGAGGCACAAACTTGTCAGTCTCTTTCTCTCTTTCAGTGTCATCAAAATCCAGTGTCAGGACAAAAGTCACCATTACTGATAATGGCCTGGGATGCAATGAATAGTCTTGGTTTCTGTGATGCCTGGAGGCCACATGTGGACTTCTAGGTCCTTTAACTGAGTCCAAGTTTTACAAAACATATTCTTTTATTAAGGGCATTTGTTCCGTCAAGTTTAGATTCAGTCAAAGGGCTGTACTTGAGGACTTAGAGGGCCACATGGGGCCTTAAGGCAGCAGGTTCTATAACCCTTCTAAGCACTCCACCAAACCTGCTTCAGCCACCTTCATGGAATTGGAACAAATTGCTCTCATTAGCTCATCCTTCACATGCTTAGGGTAGACACCCTTTGCCCCAACTCAGTGACAGATTTCAGGCCCAAAGTTAGCCTCAACTGGTTTAGCCCATTTACTGAGATGGCTCACCAGGGTGTGGCCACTGGGCATGTTACCCCTTCTTAAAGTCACAGATGACAGTTGAGCGCCAGGTGGACACCAAAGGTGGGTAAGCAGCCCTGAAAAGAGCTTGGCAAGCCCTCTCACCAGAGGTACTAGTCCTCCCTGAACAGTCTGTATACTCCTATAAGTTACACTTTCTGGGGAATATTGAAACAAGTCAAATCCTTTTTCCACACATAACTTCCCTTCCAGTTCTCTAAGAGAGTATCAGTCCCTTTCTAAATCTTTTCTTGTCAGGACTGTCTTCTCCGTTCTTTCACCTGAGCCTTGTAGGGTTTGGTTTCTAGTCCACTTACAGTTTGCTTTACCCTTCTGTGAGAATGCTCTTCCTAAAACATGGTACCCCAAACTACATGGGGTGAAACAATTAGGATCTGATTTAGCCAAAGGACGGTGGAATCACAGCAGCTAAATATGCGCTTTTACTAGGGCTAACAAAGATCACATTAACTTCAACTTTTAACCAAACTACAAACAGGAGAAGAATTTGTAAGTTTTCTAATGGTTTAGTTTTGCTTCCTGAGACATGACCGTATCTACTCGTGCAGACAAAGTGGGCAATGAGGTACCCTCTTGTTGTGGGGCCTGATCTCTCTTCTGTCTCTGCAGAGCACTGTATGATGAGGTCATTTAGATTGAAGGTGTAATATGTGTGTGTATGTATATGTAGCATATAATTTATACATATATATTATTTTGTGATTTATACTTTATATAGTGATAAATATTGTATATCTAACTCGATAATACAGCACATTTTTTCCCCTCCCAGACCTGTGATTTCATTAGCGTAGAGAACTCCCATTATGGAAACTCTCTGCCTTGATACAGATTAGCATCTCATGTATAACCTGGGAGTAATAACACTTTAGAGTTACTTCACAGTGGTTTTGTGAGGAAAACACTTCCGAAATTGCAAAGTGTCATTTAAATGTGAATTATCATTGCTATTTTCAACAAAGTAGTATTTGGGGGCATGAGAATGAGGACAGCTCTTAATGTTATGATAGCTCCTTTGAGACACCCCCTCTTTTGCTTCATTTTATAGCTGTTCCAAATTCCACCATGGGGTTGTCATTATAGAGGTAGTACCTATCCTCCCGCATCCTGCTACAACTATTCAGATTGGTTTGGGCAAAAGTAGCAAATGTTGCTGTCCAACTTCTGTGGAGACCTTGTCTCCTTGGAGACATTTCACCAGCTGGAGTGAGAACCTCCTGATCTCCCGGTAATGTGGATGATTACAACACAAACTGTAATTCTAAAATTCTCTTTCTGCCTTTAGCATGAGGAGGAGCCAATGGATGAAGGGGAGGCCTCACTGTGATCCAAAGGGGACAAATGCCTCTATTCAGTTGATACCATCTGTTGAGTTTCATTAACAATCTCAAGGTTAATTAATAAATGTTATTTTATTTTATTTATAAACATCAAGGTTAATTAATAAATGCTATTTTATTTTATTTATAAATGTCAAGGTTAATTAATACATAACAAATCAAATCACTAGCAGAAACAGTGGTATGACTTTAAATCAAGGGCTTCTATATGGCCATTTCTGTCACCATTCCTGAAAAATAAAATTTAAACTCAATAGCATGGCATTCAAGGCCGTTCATGAGTTAACTATGTACTACATTTACATCGTTTTCACCTTCCCAACATTAGCTCTGAGCTCTAGGCAGACTGTCTTCCCCCTTTACTATTCCCAGAACACTCAATGAATTATCTTATCTCTGCATCCTTCTTCACTCTGTTCTCCATGCCTGGATTACCTCTGGACATCACTCTCTTTATTGAAATCTTGCTCTGCATTGTTGAATTGGTCTAACCATTCTGGAAGGCAGTTACGCTAACCAAGTCACTGAAACGTCCCAATCCTTTGACACAGAGATCCTACTACTAGGCACATATTCAAGGAGATCAGTGAGAAGGAAGGCCCCCAATACACCAATATATTAATAGCAATAGTAGCAAGGTAAATAGAGTTGGTGCCCATCAATTAAGGAATGGCAGAACAAGCTATGGTATATGAATGATAAGCAATATTACTGTGCTGTGAGAAATAATAATTATGATGGAGAAGCATGGGAAAATTTATGTATATTGATATAAAGTAAAGTCAAATCAGGAAAAAAATACACACACATATTTACAAAAATGCAAATACAATTGAACATGACAATTGAAATTAAATACTCTGAAACTGTATTGATTAAGCCTGACCTCAAAATAGAGACATGGGAATGCATTTCTCTCAACTTCTTTACAAAGAAATATGGAACACTGTATATATGACTATGAAGCATTGCATATATTGTCATTGTTGCAGTTGTATTGGTAAGTTTTGCTGAAGTTTTTAGAAAAATTCTTTGTTAGAAAGTATGGCAGTCTGGGAGGAACAGTGGGAATGGATAGATTTGGAAGTATAGAAGATCGTGATGAAAAAAAGAGAGCAATAGTATATTTAAAAGGACAAAAAGGAAACTTTATCCATCCTTTAAAGTCACCTTCTCAAGAACCCTTCTTGTTGACCTCAGATGGGAGTGATTTCTCCTTCCTCTGCATGCTCAAAACATTAAATTGATATTTTGAATCTAGTATTTATTACAAATTTCTTTGTGTTGTAATTATTTGTATATGTTTTATTTTCTCTGTTAAATTGTTCATTTCCTGAGTGCAGGAATCATGACCTCTTCTTCCCTACAAATTTTTCTGGTACATAGTAAACTCTGAATAAATGCTTAATCAGCCATTGAGTTCGTGAAAAAAAAAAAAAAAGATCTCCTTTCAGGTTTCACAAAATACTTTATTTTTACTTTCGTAATGCAATTAGGGCCATAAATATAGGTGTGCCTGCAAAGGGGTGCTGGTGCCTGTGTATATTATCATTGGTTCACTCCAGGAAGGAGTAGACCTCTTCCTCAGGGAAAATAAGCATACCACAGGACGAGATTGAATGTGGAGAGGCAAATGAGGCTGTAGAGACCTTCAACTCCAACCATCTCATTTTACAGATAAAGAATTGAACCCTGGAAAGGTAGAATGACTTTCCCAAAGTCAAAGAGGTTATAAATTTCAAAGGTAAGATTTGAACTCAAATCCTTTGGCTGTAGAGTCAGTACATTTTCCGTGGTACCAACTATGATATTTTAATGAATATTATAGTTATAGTACCTGCATCCTATCAGCTTACTAGGCTCTGAATTCTAGGGAGATAGGGATAACGTCTTATCTAAATTGTATACATCTTCTCCAACATCTGTGCATAGTATGCCCTTGATAAATGTTTATTAAGCTAAAATAATTAAATTAAATAAGTGAATCTACCATATTTACTCTTCCTACCTTCCAGAAAAATGTGGTTTCACTGAGCTCACTTGCAGAGACTTAATTAGTAATTTTGGCACCAGATAAGCAGCACAAACAGGCCCTCATATGAATTTAATAATTAATAATGGCAAAAAAATACAATTAATCATGAAAGCATTCACATGAACAAGAAAGGGAATTAATTATATTGCTGGCTTCTACCTGCTAAAGCAGTGTATGTGCTAAATTGCTGCCCCCTCTAAATTTTCGTGCTCTGGAGTCAAGCCTTTGTGTTACCCCATCCAACAGATAAAGAATGAGCATCATTGTCTTCTAAAAGGCATATCAGGGAACGTCTCCCCTTCATACTGATAACCAGCTATATTATTAGATTTGGGCCACCAACCTAGAGAGAGGAAAACAGCAATCATAATTTTTCTGCTAAACTTTCTTTTTAAGAAGACTTTCTACTCAGAAGTAAGTATTGGTTGTCCCTAGCTGGAAACTTTTCTTAGCAGATGCTGAATAGGATTTGTATAGTGCAGAGTGATACTGTAGCCCCCTCCAACTTGGATTTAGTAGCTGATGACCCTCCTTGGTATGAAATGGATTCCTGGCCTCCAAGATGAGAATTCCATGAGGCCCTAATTACTGCTCTGGGGAAAATGATTCATACAGTTGAAGCCATATCCCTCAGCTCTGTCACTGAGTTCTGCCCAGCGCTGAGGCAAATGATACCAAGAATAAAGGTGATATCATTAAGCAGTGCTAGTCCTAGACAATGTATAGGCATCCAGGTCAACATCTGGGACTCTCAGAACTCTTCAAAAGAAGTGTGCTATATAAATTCATGTCAATGTTGGGACATATGTTTTTATATTTCATTGGGTATGTAATCTAGACTTCCTTCCTACCAACACAACTTGAGGAGAGTTCATAGGATCATTAAGTGGGAGTTGAAATGGATCTTAGAAACTGTCAAGTCAAGTTCCTCATTTGTAAGATGAGAAACCTGAGATCCAAAGCCACAGTATTATATAGGCTTCATTTTTTCCTACCAATTTTTTATGAATAGCATAGCATGGTTGATAGAGCAATGGACATGGAATCAGTAAGACCTAGGTTTGAATGCAGCTTCAGACACTTACTAAGTCATTCAACTAACCTCTTTCATCCTCAGTTTCCTCATCTATTAAAGAAAATTATACCTATAGTGCTTACCTCAGAGAACTGCAATGTTCAAATGATAATGAACACAAATTGTTTGGCAAACCTAAGTTGTCAGTTGATAATCATCTCTTAAGCATTAAGTTGTTATAGGAATGCCAGTTTTCAATATAATTATCACAATGTTACACTTGAGTGATTATCTTCCTATTTTAACTCACCAAATATCAAATGTGGATATAGCAGTTTCTTAGATATTGAATTTTTAAAAACTATCTTTTTTTGTTTGTTTTTAATTGCTAGATTGGAGATAGGTGGAAGGAAGAGCACTGCCAAAGAGTGGCAATGTGTTATAGAGGAAAGTGATTTATTAAGCACCTATCATGTGCCAGACCACGGTAAGCACTTTATACAGCCCAGTAAGTGTTCGGGATTTGGAGTCAGGGAAACTAGGTTTGAATGCAATCTCTACCACTTACTACCTGAGTGACCTTAAGAAAGTCACTTAACTTCTCAGAACCTCAGTTTCCTCATCTGTAAAATGAAGGCAGTGCACTAGGTGGCCTTTCAGCTCTTTACCCTCTGGACCTATGAAATTGCATGAATTCATCCGATTTCAACACTGTGCTTGTCAGAACAAGTATTTTTAGTTCTTTCCCTGGCAGATAGCAATCTAATTCAAGTAGATGCTCTTATTTCTCAAGTAAAAAAAACAGGAAACAGTTTACAAAATACAGATTTCGCCTGGGATCTTTCCTTTCCACACATGTCATGAAGCTGCAAACTGGGTAGCCTTCCTCAGGGAGAGTGATAAAATGATGTGAGGATCCTGAATGTACTCATACCATAAAAAGCCACAGACAGTGAAAAAACAAGCTGAGTCGGGGAGTGGAGGGAGCCCACCAGAAGATATGGTGCAATGGCAGGAGCACTGGATTTGGAATCAGGACATGCATGGTTTGAATCTCAGTTCTTCCAAGATTACTATGTGGGTGATTTTGAGCAGTTCTGTTAGTCAGTTAACAAACATATATTAAATGCCTACTACTGCCAGGTTTTGTGTGAAGCACTGGGGATACAAATATTAAAAAAAAAAAAAAAAGATGGTACCTGACATTAAGGAGTGTACACTCTAATGGGGGAAAGCAGCACGCAAAAGGAAGTAAAAAGAGGGGAAGGAGATCCCCAAAGCAGGGGTACTGTGGAAAAGTCAGAGAAGTCCCAAAGAAGTTCAGCTTGGTGGGAAAAGAGGAGACTTCTATTCTGAGCCTCCTCTTTGAAAGGAGGTTTCGAACTCATGTCTTCACTCTCCAATCAGAGTGCCAAAGCTGATTCGACCTTGCAGAATTATGAGGTCCTTTAAACTATCTATATGTTGGTTTCTTCTTATTTAAAATAGGGAAGTTCAACTAAGAGATTGACACCCCAGCCCTCAACTCTCTTCACTTCTGAATCTATATTATGATCCTAGAATATTGTTGCCCAAAGTTGCTGGAAGGGTCACTCTGTCCTCCATTAGCAAACCAATGGCTTTTGTGTACATGGTGTAGAGGTTTAGGGGATAGCAAGTCAAGGGTTGCATCTCTCTTTAGAACTTAAGTACTCTAAATATGAATTGTTATGGTTGTAATTATTATATATATCCTGGTTATGAGGCCAGCTTTCTGTCACCATTGTATGATGCAACATCATCATCACCACCATCATTGTCATCGTTGTCAACATCATTATTTTGTTCTCTTTTTTTTTTGGTGGAATTCATATAGGATTAACCAGAGAATAAGTTGCTATCATCCTAGCATACTTTTATAGTTAATGTTCTGTACACTATTAATAATAAAAGCTAGCAATTTATTTATTTTAAAAGCTTGCATTTTAAGTTTTGCTAAGTGCTTCAGAGGAGAAAGGGAGCAAGGGAAAGGGAATAGACATTTATTTAGTACCTGCTATGTGCCAGGGCCTGTGCTAAATACTTTTCAAATTTTATTTCATTGTGTCCTCATAATAACCTTGAGAAGTAAGGTCTATTTTCCCTTCTGATTTTAAAGATGAGGAAACCAAGGCAAGCAAACGTCAAGAGATTTATCCAGGATCATGCAGGTAGGGCATGTCTGAGGCTGCATTTGCACTCAGGTCTTCCCGACTCCAGGCTCAATTCTCTATATGTCGTGCCCTCTAGCTGCCATGCTGCTGCTGCTACTGATGAGGATGATGATGACAGTGTGGAGATAGATAGCCACCTGGGTGCAAAATTCTAAGAAGTTTTATTAGGGACAATATTTAATATTATATATCTTTAAAAAAACATGCATAATTGATACCAGGATAATTCTACTTTTCATGGCATTTATTTTGTGATCAATCAGGTCACATAGGTCAGTGAGGATTGAAAGATAGAAAAATTTTAAAGCATCATGGGGCATATTTTTCAAACCTTGCTTAATGCACACAAGTAATAATCACAAAATACAGCCCATAAATACTTTGATCCACTTACATATATTTTTCTACTCTATGGCCAGAGTCCTTCTAATTTGTCAAGTTGGGCTGAATCAGATCTAACACTTTCCTTCTATTTAGAGAGACAATCAAAACTCATGTGGATTGGGAGTTAGTAGTATAATATTCGTGTACAGGAGGCATTCATATTGCATTATGTGCATGTTGTACCTTTATACAGCAGAACCTTATTAAGCTGCATCAGAGGGAGGAAAAGCCAATTTGAATGTTAGAAGTCAGAATTATGTAATATGTTTACAGAAATGGAAATTGTATGACTTTCTAATACATATAACTGGGGCAAAATGTTGCCAAATAGAATTCCTGAAGCCCCTTAGGGGATTTGCTCCAATGAATATGTCAGTAGAATTATAATTTGCATTTCAATTGTTCAAAGTGACTGAGTGTTTCTGAAATGCTACAGATACTTGGAAACTTTTTTTATTTTAAAGGTGGTTAAAAACTACCCTTTGCCCTCAGTATTACACTTTGTAATTTGCCCAACTAGCAAATGCATTGTTTACAGAGAGTGAGAAGGTAAAGTTTGGCTCAAGCTCTGTCTGAGGTAGCTGAGGTTTAGGAGATCCATGCTTTAATTCTTTCTTTTTGTTTTGAGAGGCAATTGGAGTTAAGTGGCTTGCCTAGGGTCACACAACTGGTAAGTGTCTGAGTCTGGATTTGAACTTATATCCTCCTGACTCCAGAGTCAGTGATCTATTGACTGAGTCACCTAGCTGCCCCCATCCCTTAATTCTTATGTCAGAACCATAGGTACTCCTTCCATCCACCAGACTGAAATTTAATAGTTGATCTTCAAGAAGAGCTATGGCCAAAAAATTCATTTCATTGAGGCCATGCTCACAATGAGTTTCTCTAACCTCAACTAGCCTCATACTAGGACTAAAGGTAGGCAGTCCATCCCTTAAAGCCATTCTAGCTATACTGTACTTATGGATATTTGCATACTATTGGCATAATCTTTGAGAACCCATTGTTACTTTGAAACCATAATGAAGCTTTGGAGTAGGACTGAAAGTGTAGTTTTTAAATTTTGAAATCGTTCCGAATTCACATGCAAAAATTTGATCTTATTAAATTCAAGTGACCAAAAGTTTGTCTGGTTTTACAAAGCTCACTTCTGCTTGAACTGTACTATAACAAAATAACCGCAGCTCTCACTGAGGCCCAAATCAACCCTGGCAGATTCATGTAGGAAGATTGGAGGTGAGAAGAACCAGGGGACATTAATGGCTATTTTCCCACATGTATCTTTTGCACAAGGTAGTCAGTAATTTCCTCTCTAGGCAGGAGTTTGAAAATAGTTTTCCCTCTTGTGTGGGACCCAAAGTCAAAGCAACTCAAAAAGAATTTTTTTATAGTATTTTTTCCACTTACATATAGAGATAATTTTAATCATTTTTTATAAAATTTTGAATTCCAAATTTTCTGCCTCCTTCCCTTCTTTCCCCCTCCCTAAGGAGGTAAGCAATTTGATATGTTATATATGTGCAATCTTCTAAAACATTTCCATATTAGTCATGTTGTGAAAGAAGAAATACTTGCTAAAACAATTATAGTTTGCAAAAGGAAAACACACACACACACACACACAATAAAATGAAAATGGTGTGCTTCAACCAGCATTCAGTCTCCATAAATTCTTTCTCTGAAATTGGATAGCATTTTCCATCATGAGTCTTTTGGAATTGCTGAGGATTGGTATTGTTGAGAAGTGCTAAGTTAGTCATAGTTGATCATCGCACAATGTTGCTGTTACTGTGTACAACGTTCTCCTGGTTCTGTTCATTTCACTTTGCATCCATTCAGTTTTTCTAAAATCAGCATGTTCATCATTTATTATAGCATAATAGTATTCCATTACATTCATATGCCACAACTTGTTCAGTTATTTCCCAGTTGATGGACATCCCCTCAATTTCTAATTCTTAGCCATTACAAAAAGAGCTGCTATAAATATTTTTGTACAAATAGGTCCTTTCCTTCTTTTTTATGCTTGCTTTGAGATATAGACTTAGTAGTGATATTGCTGGATTAAAGGCTAGTTGAGGTTAGAGAAACTCATTATAGCCCTTTGAGCAAAGTTCTAAATTGCTATCCAGAATGGTTGGATCAGTTTACAACTCTACCAATTGTGCATTAGTGTCTCAATTTTCCCACATCCTCTCTAACATCTATCATTTTTCTTTTCTGTCATATTAGTCAACCTGATATGTGTGAGGTAGAATCATTTTAATTTGCATTTCTCTAATTAATAGTGATTTAGAGAATTTTTTAACTTGATTATGGATAGATTTGATTTCTCTATCTGAAAACTCTCCACGTCTTTGAACATTTATCAATAGGGGAATAACTTGTATTCTTATAAATTTGACTCAGTTCTCTATATATCAAAATGAATTTATTAAGCTCTTACCATGTGTCAGATACCATACTAACTTTTTGGGATAAAAAAAAATGGTCTCTTCCCTCGAGGCATTTGTGATCTAATGGGGGAGATAACGTGCAAGCAACCATGTATATATACAAGATACATACAGGATAAATTTTAAGTAATTCCAAAAGGAAGGCACAAGCATTAAGCGGTACAAGGAAAGACTTCTTGAAGAAGGTGAAATTTCATCTGAGACTTGAAGAAAGTCATGGAAACCAAGGGAAATGAAGAGAGAGAATTCTAGGCATGAGGGATAGCCAGTGAATATGCAGAGTTAGGAGATGGAGTATCTTGAGTGGGGTACAATAAGGTGGCCTGTATGACCAGATTATGGAATATATGAAAAAGGTATAAGGTATAACAATATTGGAAAGGTAGCAGGATCAGTTTATAAAGAGTTTTAAAAACTAGAAAATTTTATTTTTTAATCCTGGAGAAAATTTGTAGCCACTGTAGTTTAGTGAATAGTGGAGTGACATGGATGTGATCAGACCTATACTTACAACTGAGTGAAGGGTGGACTAGAGTGGGAAGACTTGAGACAATGAGATGAATCAGTGGATTATTTTAATAGTTCAGGCATAAAGTCACAAGAACCTGCACTAAGGTAGCAATAGATTTGATATAGGAGGTGAGAGAAAAGAAGATTCAAGGAGGGTTTCTAGGATATGAGTCTATCCTCCAGTGAAATGGGTGGCTTCTAGAGTTAATGGTTTCTCTCTCTCTTAAGGTTCTCGGAGACTAGTTAGATGAGTCTCACTACCTTTGACATTGAGGGGATTCTCGTACATTCTAAGCAATGACCTCCAAGACCCCTTCCATTCAGAGATTCTGTAATTCTGTGACACGTTCTGGCTTGTGACATGGCCATCCAACTCACTCTTGCCTCATTTTGGCAGAAAGCATTCCATTTTCAACTAAAAACTGATGAGCTGTCTTATCCTTTCTTACTTACAGAAGTGGCTCCTAAACATTGGGATTGACATGCTTATATGCTTAGGAAGACATAGGAAGTTGGTACCCTTTACCGATCCACAAATATAAGGTAAACAAACTGAGGGACCTTGGAATTGAACATTGTGGATAATCTTAACCGGGATGCCTATAGTGGTTAGGTTCATTTTTTTCATGCTCAGTGGTTATGTTCTTAGAATCATTAGTTGAGGTCTTTTCTTATCCCCTTGGTGCTAGTGCCTATCCTTGCAAAATAATCTTGTATTTATTGTGTGTGTAGATAGATAGATCAATAGATATAGATATATAGATTTGAATATATACATATATACATGTGTATACATATACACATGCATATACACATATACATATATACATATACAATATCTTCCTCAATAGAATTTAAACTTTTGAGGGGAGAGAGGGTTTCGTTTTTGTCTTTGAATCCCTAGTACTTAGCACAGTGCCTGGCATACACTAGTTGGTTGGTTTTTTCCTTCTTTCTTGAAGAGGAATAAAATGACATCATTGGGTATATACTAGGAGCTTAATAAATGTGTGTGAACTGATTGGTTGATAGATGAACTGTTCCGGTTCTTTGTTTCTACATATCCCCTGTTCCAATAGGAAAAAAGACCTAGTTTGACAAGATTGTGTCAATAATGTTGAGTTCAATCTGAAAATTAGAATCCAAGTGAAATTACTTTAAAGTCACCTATCAGAAGAGTTTAAAATATTTTGTCGGGAGGTAACATGGTCTAATAATGGGAAACTAGGCTCCTAAGCTCCTACCTGTCTGTTTTGTACAACCTGCAGGCTCAGAATTTCTTTTTTACATTTTAAAATAACATTTGATGGGATTTTAAAATGTAAAATTTTAGCTCACAGGCCATATACAAATAGGTGACAGGTTATTTTTGGCCCATAATCAATAATATGCCAAGCATGGACTAGTGAAAAGAGCCTTGGAGTCAATGATTTTAGTCTGTCTTCTACTCTGGGTCTTCCTACTTCTAAGAAAGTCGTTCTCTGGGCTTCAGTTTCCTCATTTTACAAGTGAGAAGGTTGGATTGGATAATGTCTAAGGAACTTTCTATTTCTCAATCTATTCTCAGTTCTAGATGGAGGGAGCAGGGGGAAAGCAGGTCAGAAAATGATTCACATAGTAATGTATGTTGTTTCTCTCTCTCTAGGGATCTTTAAGGAAAGGTGAATTGACCCCTATCAGGGAGCTGATGGTACAGATACAGGTTTTCTTAGATGGCTTCTGAGGCTCCTTCCAGCTCTAAGCAATCTGTGATTCTGCAATTCTTTTATACTTTTAAAAAATAATGTATGCATAATTATACATACATCTGTGCATATACATTACAAAGATAAATGGAAAACTTTGCTAGCAACTAATCATAAAAGACTCTGCCCTGAAAAGTCCTCTCCATAAGTTCAAGGTATGCTTTTAGAATGTTGAATTTGCCAGTCAGAAATACTGAAGACCTGAGTTCTAGGCTTATCTCTGCCAGTAAGCTATCCGTATGACCACAGATAAGTCGTTTACCACTCTCCAATGCTCAGTTTGGTTACCGAAAAATGTAGAGATTGAACTAGATGATTTCTAAAATTCATTCTCAGTCTCAAATCCTATGATTTCAAAGTATCTCAGCATCCCACACATGGTGGAAGCATATGTGCAATGTGCAATTTATCGTATCATTCCATTTAAAGTATGCTACGTTTTGGTAGCTGGGCCATTCCAACGACCAAAATATGTAAAGAGGAACAGCTACTCTATCTTCCAATTTTTTCCTCCATTTGTTCTGGGAAAATGCATTTAAATCATATTCCATATGTCTGTGAATATATTACTTTTTAAAAAGCCAAACAAAAGGAGGAATAAGTTTATCAAAAATGACATATAGTCAACCAAAGGAGAGACAGGGCAAGAAAGAGTGAAGGATCAGGAGTTAAAAGACTTGAATTCTACTCTCAGTTCTGCCACTATTTAGGGCCTTGGTGTTCTTATATGTAAAATATACTTCTGACATTCTGGATTCTATGAAATGCCTGCCCCCTCGCCCCCTTATTTGGTGTTATATTCTTGACAAACCCTCTGCATTCTTTAACAACTTTTCAAATAGCCTTACTGGTTTCCATATGCAGCTTGTTTCTCCTTGCAAATAGTAGCTTTTGCACTTAGCACCCTGGTTAGCAGCCTCCAAAAAGAAGACTTCTCTGCTCTAGATCTGTGTTTCAGAGCATGAAGCCCAGACATCAGCACGGGAATTCCCCTGCCCATAGCACACCTATTACTTGCACCAAGGTTTTCACTCAAGGCACCAAACAGGACACCTGGCCAATACTAAAAGCACTGTTACAAAGTCAGTCATGGATATCTGAATTTTTCTTCCTCTCCCTTCTTATTTTTCTGTGCTCTCCCCTAATTCTTAGTTCTCCTGGATTCTCTTTTCATTCATTCTTCTACTTTTCTTTCCTCTCTCTTCAGTGATGCAGCACTGTCTGTACCCCACTCATCCTTTCTCTTATTCACCCCCTTCAGCCAGGTTTATCTATTCATTATCTCCTAAACACATCTTGCACATTCCTAAGTTTTGTTCTCCCATTCTTTCTGCATATCCAAATCCTACCAATCCTTCAAGACCCAACATACGTGCTCTCTCCTACATGAAGCCTTCCCTGACTCCCCAGCTTATACTGATCTTTATTTCCTTTGAACTGCCTCAGTATTTATTATTTATGCTGCTCATGCTACCTGGTGTTTATTATTAGTAGTATTTAATTCAGCATAGTTATAATGTGAGTTCCATAGAGTCATATACTTGGCTTATATGCCTCTGTATCCTCCACAATGCCCTGCATATCTTAGATGCTCAGTAAATATTTGTGGCTTGATTTTCAACAAGAGGAAAATGAGAGGTTATTTATGCATCTGAACAAACTCCGCTTTATAATATCCCCTTTACTACATCTTCTCTAATTTGTTCTTTTTCTGTTTTTCCCCTTTGGCCTTTTTTCCCCATGTTATCACCCTATATCACTGGATTTCTGTTCTTTCTCATTTTCTTTCTTCTAGGCTTCCCAGATCTTCCCTCATCCGTTTTCCTATTCCCTCTTTTTCACACACTAACTTTCTCTCACATTCCATTTCATATTATCCCAATCTCTAACTTACCCACCCTCTAAATTCCTCCAGTTTTATTTGGAAAGTGAATAAAAATAAAAGCGCTTCAGGGCTGAGACCATGTAGGCCAAGCTTTTGCCTGGAGAAAATTTTTACAGCTGAGTGATAAATTGGGATTATTATCGAGGGGTTGACAGACTGTTAACTAAAGTGGCACTGGGGATGTTGCCATAACAATTGCTGAACATGGGAAAGTTAATGTTTAGTGCTTCTTGCAGTAAAACAAAGTTAGTAAACAATAGATAAGTGCTAGAGCCATTGAGGTCAGCATGCAGGATGTCCTGGGGAATGGCCACATGCCTAGAATGTAAAAAAAAATAATACCTCCTCATGTAGAACTATAGAAGTATATCTACTTGATGCTCAATTAATACTTGCTCAGTTGATGATATACAATGTATGTATCTATGCCTTTATTTATAGAGTCCCTGACACCACAAAATATCTTCCTTTTATCATGCTCACCTGTTAAAATCTTTACCATTCTTCAAGGCCTGATTCAAATGACATCTCCTCATATAACTTCCATTTGTCATCTAAGGCAGAAGTGCCTTTCCCTATCTAGATGTCTCACAGTACTTGCATCTATATTTCTCTTATGTTCTTAAGATATTTTTAATATAGTTGTTTGTGTGACCAGGGCAAATTACTTAACTTTTCATCTCCTCTCCCCATAGGAGCTCTCTAGGATCGTAAGTCAAACTATCTGCTCTTCCATATCAGTGAAGGGGCTTTCCACTTCAGGGAGCTTTCCAGACCAAAGATAATATATCTGGATTAAAACCAAAACAGAAACATTATTTGTGCACCTGCTGTCAAGTTTTTTTGTAGACGAGGAACATGTTTTGCTTATTTTTCCATTTTCTTCATCGTTCAAAGCCTATGACAAGACTTTCATTCAGGAAGTGATCTATATCTCATTTAATATTCATTTGAATTCAGCAAACAGTTTAGTACCTACTATGTGCAAGACATTGCACTAGGTGATAGATGTACAAAGACAGAAATCAATCTTCCTCTTAGATATCAACTTTATTTTGCAATAAATTTATTTTTGTAACTAACAATTAGAATTGTGGATGGCAAACTTTATCTAATGAACAGTTTCTCACCTGCCAACTGGAAAGCAGAGGAGCTGATTCTTCCAAGACTAAGTCTTGTTTCTCCTATTGGGCCAGTTTAGGGATATAATCTTCCTCCTTTTCACTATTTTCTATACACTCCTCCACCCCTTTGCGAATTGGAGATTGGAGATTTCTAACTTAAGTATCTACCATCTTTAAAACTTATCTTGGTTATAGAAAACAGTGAGGTCATAATTTTAACTGAGGTGTAATGGCCATCATCCACATGATTTCTTTTTCTATTTTAGGAAGACTTTAAGGCAAAAATAATAAAAAAAAATATTAACAGCTCTGAGCCCCCAGGTTAAGGATGCTCCATAGCTATTCTTGACTGATATAGTCAGAAGTGTGCTGGTAAAAGTTTGAAAACTGGCTCTTCGAGAAGGAGGTGTATGTTTTACACAATTTTAAGTTTAATCCTCATTATTTTCCATCTACATTTAATGTAGAAAAGCTACATTTTCCCCCACCACTTTCTTAAGTCTAGATAGTCAAGAGAACAATTAATCAAACCCTAATTTGTAGCATTTGCCATAAATGCTCACATTCAAAATTTCACAATTGATTCAGCATGCCCTTGAGTGTGGCCCTGTAGCCCATTTAACTTTTGTATATTCAATCTAGCCATTGATATACCCCAATTTGCACTTTCTATATGCAAATAAGACATACTCAGAAGCAATTAAGATCGATTTTGTATTTATCTTGAGAAAGTCAGCTTTAAACTACTAATGAAACCCTCAAATACGTAGCTTTAAATAGCAGAAAACTCAAAGTTTAAATTTCTGTGCTTTTGCATGGAAAGGAGAAAAAAATGGAGAGTATTTCATCAGCCACCAAGATTCTTGGCCAGGGAAAAGTTCACTAATCATCTAGGCATGTTCTACATCCTGATAATAGTTATCTCGATGGAATAAATGCCCTCAATGTAGGACAATGCTAGCCACTCTGTTGGAGTCCAGACATTCTCAATGCCATCTGTTAATTAACTGCCATTGATAGGACAACCAAGCCAAATGAGTTTAAGTAACAAAGTACCCTCAGGAAGATACAGAAGGTGGTTCATACCAGGTGGGTCGAAGCAGTGCCAATCTCATGACCACAACTTCCCCTTTGGTCCCAGTAAAACATACCAGGATCCTGATTACTGGGAATAGTAACACCTCAATCCCTTCCCACACCTAGACCACTGATCTTGACCTGCTTCAAGTCTGATTGACTCCTCTCCATTATGGACGAGAACAAACCCTGCCACCACCAATTGCTAACTGGATGCCACCAACAGGCAAGTATCCCCAAGAGCCCTTGGAATAGTAATGGCTCCCAGACCACTGTCCCTACTTCTAGCCTGATCTCCACAACCAATATTCAGGTAGGAAATCCTTTTGGAAATTCTGCCTGGTGATAACCTCTTCTGGTGTGATAGCCTCATATCTTCAGCAGTCACCATTATTGAGGAACCAGAAAAAGTTCTTGCCACCAAATTCCTTGACATCATCGAATAGTTTAACACCAGAAATGTATGCGATTGAATCAATGGAAATTACATTTAACAGAGGGCATTACTATCTGTTTTGCTGCCACATCCTAAGGACCACTGATCTTTCCATTTAACAGTCACATTTTCCTATTTTTATATGTTGTCTCCCCCTATTAGAATGTGTCCTTGACATCCAAGTTT
The DNA here is from genome assembly GCA_023548195.1 of Bettongia penicillata ogilbyi. Classification (NCBI taxonomy): domain Eukaryota; kingdom Metazoa; phylum Chordata; class Mammalia; order Diprotodontia; family Potoroidae; genus Bettongia; species Bettongia penicillata. The sequence continues at coordinate 1,910,431 of JAJHZJ010000082.1, forward strand.
ATATCCCCAGCACTTAGCGTACTTTGCACAGAGGAGGAACTTGGTAAATAAATTTTCATTTGTTAAGGAAGTGATTTCCCTTTAAAGTTTTCCCAAGGTGTGGTTCCTCAGGGCTGCAGAGTAGACTCTGACAGTACCCAACTGAGTGTTGATAAAACATTTTCTAATTCTGAACCTCAGTTTCTTCACCTATAAATGTATGGAGATGGATTCCCTGATTTCTAAGGCCTCTCCAGATTTGTCTTTGATCCTATGAATCAAATTATAGTGTCATTATGTAACAAATAATATTATCATGTAAATAACAAGAGTTGCTTAAAAGGAATTCGTACACACGTTGAAAAACACACTACACAATATTTGGCAAAAATAAATAGAAAAATAGACCAATGAAACCTGATGTATTGGGATGAGTGGAACTCTTGAAAGTCCCTAACTTATGAACAGATTCTAAATTGTATCCTTGGAAACCTGCAGTAATTTTCCATTAGAAAGAATATTAATAATAATAGCAGCTCATCTTTAAATGTGTACTACAGTTTATAAAACACTGAGTTTTATGAAGATCAGATGTGGAAGAAATCACCTTTAACTCTGCAGCTTTCTGTTAGAAACTAAAGGGAATATGTACACAGATCAATTAGTCTGGATTTGGAGTACTATGCAAATATTAGCTGTAATTATAAATAATAGAGTATTGCTTATAGTATCTTAAAGAGGAAAACTATTTATTAACTGAAATAATATACCTTTAATTCATTACTGGCACATAATTCATGCCTAATGAATGTCTGTCATTTCAAAACATTGACTAAAGATCAAAAAGAATTCTGCCAAAAAGTTTTGTTCTAATATATTTGATTTATCATTTTTGTCTTAATACCATAAGCCATTTCTGGTGAACTCCCTATTCACAGGGAAACTTCCTTCCCTGTGACAAATGAAGAAAAAATAAAACAATTAAGGGAGAAGCTAGGTGGTACAGGGGATAGAACACCAGTCTTGGAGTCAGGAGGACCTGAGCTCAAATGTGGCCTCAGATATTTACTAGCTGTATGACCCTGGGCAAGTTACTTAACCCTATCTCAATGGAATAAATGCCGTCAATGTAAGACAATGCTAGCCACTCTGTTGGAGTCCAGACATTCTCAATACCATCCGTTAATTAACTGCCGTTGATAGGACAACCAAAAAAAAAAAAAAGGAAGAAGAAAGAATAAAAAGAAAAACAATTAAGCAAAGACATTTGATGTGGTGATGATATCTAACAATGCAGATAACATCTCCCCCCTCCATCTCTCCACCTTCATACCACAAAGAGGGAAATGTGTTTCACTATCTCTTCTGTTTTGTTTTTTTCAGTTGCTTAGGGTTCAACTTTCTTGTGTTCTTCTCATTGTAATTTGTGTAATCTATTTTGTAATTCTATTCATTTTACTCTAAATCACTCTAAATCAGTCCACATAAATTTTCCAGATATTTCTTTTAAATCCCCGTATTTGGCACTTTTATCTTAACAATAATGCTCTATTACATATATACCATATATTTTCATGTATGAGTTTGTTTCCAGTTTTTCCAGTCCTTTCTACCACAAGGCATGCTATCTATCAGGAATATTTTGGCATATTTGTGTGTTTGTGTATAAACAGGTACTTATATACATGTGTTTATGTGTATATACACATATATGTGTGCATTCATATACATGAGTGCACGCATGCTTGTATATATGCATGTGCATACATAGATATGAGTATCACACATACACATATGTATTAACATAAATACCTGTGCATATGCATACTATACATTGGGACTCTTTACATATGTATAGTGTGTATACACTTGTATATATACATATATATGTATATATATATATATGTGTATGTGTGTGTTCATCTTTCGTTGCCAAAGAAGACCATGCCATCAGAGAAATGATGACATGACTTGCACTTGACTTTGTTTTGAGTGAGGGAGGGCTGTGCAGGTCACCAGCCTCACTTCTCCTCCAGAGACATCTGAATCCAATGACCAGATATTCATCATGATGACTAGAGATGACCCAGAATGAGACAATGGGGTTAAGTGACTTGCCCAAGGTCACACAGATAGTGAGTGTCAAGTGTCTGAGGTGAGATTTGAACCCAGATCCTCCTGACTTCTGCACTGGTGCTCTATCTACTGCACCACCTAGCTGCCCGTATGTGTGTGTCTGTGTGTGCGTGTGTGTACATATACGTATATATTATGTACATGTGTATATGCATTATGTATACATTACGTATATTAAGGCTTTTATTTCCATTTTTAAAGATATCTTTGAGTTCTATGACCAGTCATAGGAATACTAAGTCAAAGGGAATGGACAAATAAGTCATGTTTCTTGCATAATTCCATATTGATATCCAGAATGGTTGAAGTAATTCCCAGCACCATTAGCAGTATATTGACATGCCTATCTCTTTACAGATCCTCCAACATTAACCATTTTCAATTTGCAGGATTCAAGCTGAAACTTCAGAATTTTTAAATTGTCTTATCATCAGTGATATGGGACATATTTTTATACAGTCACAAAGCTCAGAAATTTGAAATTGTACAGTTCATATGTACTTGATAAAATAAAGCTTTATTAAGTGATTAAAGACTTAGGGACATCATGTCGTTCAAATAAACCAATAGGTTAAGATCATAGTAGAAATGTAAATTAGGCTCTAATTTATGCATTTGAAACTTTTCTCTGTTCTCTTCAGCTTAACAAATGTTCAGATTCCTGCCATATGCAAAGCTCTGTGCTTAAGCTACCAAAAAATGCAAGATAGTTCCTACCTTCAAGGACCTTCCATTCTCCAGGGTTGCTTCTAGAATCCCCTTTTAATTCTGGCTTCTTGCCCATTCCTAAAATGTCCTCCTATTTTCCTATCAAATTCCAATCTAGTTTTCAAAATCTGGTTCAAATTCTATCTCCTCTGTGACTTACCTCTTCCAATTGCTCTAGTATACTACGTGTATATCCCTCCATAGTGAAGTGCTATAATACTTCTACATTCAACACTTATTTACATCATGACTTGTGTTAGCTATCTCTACCTGTCTCCCAACTACTATGAACCCTAACTTTCTTGAGGGCAGACTTCTGTGTTTTACATTTTCTTTGAATTGATCAAAGAGTCCAGCTCAGGTCTGGGTACTTTGTGTTATTCAAGAGGTACCACCTGGTGCACTGAGTTTCTTCCTTGCTTCTCCATAGAGAAGCACATCATCCTGACTTGACCACCTCTGCCTATTTTTGTTCCTCAGCATTTGCAACAGAACAGTTTACTCATCAGTATTATAATTATATCTGGGAGTCTCAGTCTAGGGCCAAGGAAAGTGGCATGAGACATCACCTTTTCTTCAGTTCCAAACAAATTCATCTCTCCTTCAGCCCTGTGGGGCTCTGGGCCACAGATGTTGAGCAAACCCCATTGCTGGCCAAAGATCAAGGGAGGGAACTCCATGGGAGGCAAGAGGGTCTGTGACCTTGCCCAGTAATACTGTCCATTCCCATCAACCCCAGCATGAAGCTATTACAGCTGCTACACCAAGTGTGAGTGGAATAGACTATGAGAAATGAAGACAAACTTTCCAGTCCTTTGCTCTCTGCATCTGAATGAGAACAGCAGGCGTTGGAAAAGCACAGACCCAAGGCACATTGATGGTGAAACTGTCATGATTATTATCCTCTTTGTCTTATTTTCTACCTACAAAGTAATGTTAACCTATTCACTGCTGAGAGATTTAATACTCCAGGTTCCTAAGCAGGAGAGTCCCCAGTCTACATCAAGAGAGATCCCATTCAGAGAATTCTATCACATTTCACAGTAAAATAGAAGCTGTTTCTATGGTATAATCTGGGGACCATTCAAGCCAGAAACAGCTTTCCCCCATTGACCTCTTTTTCACCTCGAGGTAGTATGACCACCACCATCATCATCATCATCATCATCATCATCATCATCATCATCATCATCACCACTATCACTGACATTTATATAATGTTTACTATATGCCAGGCACTGTACTTAGTGCTTTACAATTATTGTCTCACATAAGGCTCACAACAACCGTGGAAGGTAGGTGCTATTAATATCCCCATTTTACAGAAGAGAAAACTGAGGTAAACAGAGATGGAGACAACTTGCCCCAAGATCATATAACAAGAAAAGGTCTGAGGCTAAAATTTGAGCTCAGGTCTTCCAGATTTCAAGCCTGGTGCTCTCTCTGGTACATCACTTATCTGCCAAAAATAATATCAAACATATATTTCCTTTAAAAGTTTCTAAAGCATCTTCTGTTTTTTTAATTGAAACAACCATGTGTGGAAGTCAGGTCAGACATGATTCCTATTTTACAGATGAGGAAACTGTCAGAAAAGCCAACTGTTTTGTCCAAGGTCATACAGCTAAATAAGTGGTAAAGCTACTTTGTCTTGTTACATCTTTTTCAAAATTCTTCGATGATGCCCTCTTGTCTACTGGATAGAATTAGTATCTGTGGGGATGTTAGAATTTCAGCCTCTTACCCTATGCAGGAATGCCTTCTGAAGCATCCCTTACAAGTACTTTTCTGGGGTTGCACCTAAGCTCACAAGGAAGCCAATCCTTTTGCTAGATCATTCCTTGATGAGTCCCAAATTGTCTCCTTTTAAACTTGACTTTTCCACATTCAAGGTTTTGTATCATCTGACCCCAGCCCATCTACACAGACTTAGTTGCTCTAGTTAGGTTGATAAGATATTGTCCTCTGCATATTCTCTCTTTTTCCTCTCCATATGTGTACTCACTCTATTCTGCTGGTCAAGAAGGTTCTTCCTAGCTCCTCTCTATCTCTCCAAATTCTACCCATCCTTCTAGGCCTAAATGATATTATTCCACATCCAGGAAGTCCTCCCTGCCCACCTCCGTGCTCTGTGAATTCATGGCAATCATTATTATAACCACTTTTTTGATGACTTAACAAGAACTATTTTATACTATCTGACTGTCACTTAACCTTTTTGGTTTCTTTTTAAAATATCTTCTCAACTATACCTTAAACTCCTTAAGGCCAGGGCCCCATCATCTTATGGCCTTAATCTACCTTTGAATTTCTCAAACTTAGCACTCTGCCTTAAATAGAATGTGCTTTTATCTATGTAGACATCTACCTATACCTCTACATCGAAAAGAACTAGACCTGTGATTTTCTCAAAATTGAGATGTTTTAGGTGAAGAAACTCCCTCTTCCAATATAGGCCAACATTTTTCTGAAACTTATTTCCTTGGAGAGCTGTCCAGAGCACTGAGAGGTTCAGTGATTTGTCTAAGGTCACACCACCAGTCTACGACAGAGGTAGTTTTTGAACACAGCTGGGGCTTCCTGGCTTAGAGGTCAGCTCTCTTTTCACTAGATCCTTTGTGATTGCTGTCACTTTTTGTGACTCCTCCCTTTACTGTCCTATGTGTCATACTATACATATACATATCCCACCTAGAGAAGAGATCATAAATATCTGAATCCAAAGGGGACCTTGTGCCCAGGCCCTTAATAAACACCCTACAGCGACGATGAAATACTGAGGTAGGAATCCAAAACTGCTATGGCCATACACTCCCAGTATCTCCATTTTCTCCAGATAAAGAGCCATAACCCCATTTAAATCCTGTCAAACCTACCAGGAAAAGGTGGAGGGAATCACTAGAGCCTCTTCTGATAATTAGGAGTGGGATCCCAGCCATCTGTTGGTTCATTTTTAAAAATGAATCTTTTTTAAACCTGCCCCACCCCCTGCTCTGACCAAAAGCTCCTCTCCATAATTACACACACTGGTTCCTTGCTAAACATGCTCAGTGCCCAGACGGCCTGAGTGGAATGTCATTTTCAGTGGCACATCCCTCCCAGTCATAATTGGCCAGCTGGTAAATTTCCCCAGAGCATGCTTAAAACACATATTTCTTATCTGTAATGGAAAAGCCGTTTGTCTTATTATCTTCTCAAGCAGCAGGAGACAGAGCTCACAGCCCTACTTTAAAGGCTGGTTGATGCTTCATGGAAAAATTCGAGAAACATGCTATTTAGGGGGAATTCTGCTTTTAGAATGCATGGCACTTTCCTCTCCCTCCCTATCAATGCTTCATCTCTGGGAATTCTTTGGTTTCTAGACCCCTGGGCACTAAATCAAAATTTTTTTTTAATCACTTGGAAGTTTATCTGCAATCATGGTTTATTCTGAACTCACAATGCTATTTTAAAATGCATTGCATTTCCTTGATTTCTTTCGATCCAGGATGTCATAGTTCTTTACTTGTATTAATTAATTAAGCCTTAAAATCACCCAGAGGGACAAGTCGATGTACTTGCCTCTGTTTAATGGATGAGAACATTGGCACAGAGAGGTTAACTCACTTATTCAAGGTTACAAAGCAAGGACAAGTTAGGAATAATGGTCTTACATTCTATCCTAGCCCACTGGAAGCAACTGATCACTGTGGGACCCTGGAGTTCATAATCAGGGTGATGGGGGCATCACAGAGAACTGCCGTTTGGAGGAGGGAAAAGGACCAGGAATAGAACTTCTCAGAAGAAAATAAACAGAGATGGGATTTCAGATTTAAAAAATGATGATTAGAAATATATTGGATATAGCTCTTTTCACATTTTTTCACATTCGCACATAGAGAGAGCTCTGGAATATTGCTCATGTCATGGCTTTTGTCTCCAAGTCACTGTGTGGCCTTGGGCAAGTCACTCAATTTTTCTAGGGCTCTAAGCTGACCCATGTAAAAAGGAAGGGATTCCCTTACACAATGTTCCTGTTCAGTAATAATCTCCCACTTTAGGTCTCACACTACTTTGTTCTATAAAGCTCCAAAGTGGTTACCTTGTCATATTTAATGACAGTAGAAACTTTGTGGGAGGCAGCTAGGTGGCACAGTGGATAGAACCCGAGGCCTGGAGTCAGGAAGATCATATTCCTGAGGTCAAATCTGGCCTCAGATACTTGCTAGCTGGGTGACCCTAGGCAAGTCACTTAACCCTGTTTCTCTCAATTTTCTCATTGATAAAATGAGTCAGAGAAGGAAATGGCAAATCACCCCAGTATCTTTGCCACACATGACTGAAAAAACAACTAAATAAATGCAAAAACCATGGAAAGGTGAAAATTATAGGATTTGGAGTCAGAGCTCCTGGGTTCAAATCTCATCTTTGCTACCCTGTGCAATATTGTTAACCTGTGAAATGTCAACTTTCTCTCCTGAAAAACAAGGTGATTAGACAAGAACTCTAAAGTCCTCTCTAATTCTCAGTCTAGGAGCCTCTTTATAGCTGTTTGTGTCAGTGTCTTTATAAATGAATCCCCTTAATAACTATATATTTTATAAGGGCAATGCACCTTCTCTGGTGCCTAACACAGTGTTTTATGCATTATAATAATAACTGGCATATAATAATAGTAATAGTAATGATAAAATAGTGAAAATAATTGTTATAGCATTTTAAAGTTTATAAAGAGCTATACATACATGATCTTATTGGACGCTCACAATAACCTTGTAAGACAGATATTATGATTTTTCCTTATTTTCTAGATGAAGAAATTGAGGCAGAGAAAGGTTTACTCAGGGTCACACAGCTAGTGGTGGAGGCAGTATTTGAGCTCAAATCTTCCTGACTCTAGGTCTAGCACCCTTACCCACTGTGCCACCTACCTGCCTTAAAAAATGCTGCTTTTTTTTGAAATGGTCTTGAAACTCCCTTCTATCCCTGACCTTCTAGGGCATCTAATTATAATTAGGAAGTAAAGACTCTAGATCCTTATTTCATTGTAGTCCTTCCTCTTTTTAGCCCCCAACCACAGTCCTTTTATAAATACTGGAAAAGATTAAACCAAGAAAATAGGCCAAAGAGCTCCCCACAGAAATCCATGATTTATCAGTAGAATTGTCTAAGGATCATCTGAGCTTCAAAGTTTCCTAGTAGGCTCTAGCAGCTCTTCCAAGTTTTAATCTCTTGCTTTCATTCTTGAAAACCAAATGCATTTCTTCTTTCCCATGTAAAATTGATTTGTCATTTGTGACAGTAATGCAGACCCGGTGTCTGTAAAAGACAATTCTGTCTTCTCTTGATCACCTGGCCCTCCTCAGCTTTCTTTCCTCAAGTGAAGTTGTGGCTTAGGGTTGAGGAGGGATTGCCATATGTCAGGAACTGGATGAGTCTGGTCCTTCACCTTTTCATGCCTTCCCTTTTAAATATCAAACAGGCTTCTCAAGATGACCTGTTCGGTAAGGTAGAGGACCATGCATTTACTATGACTTGAAGGGAAAAAACCCATTGTCTCAAAAAATTCCTTCCCAGTTTTCCCTCCCCACTTTGATCTTATCATGGAGTCCTAATTTCTCAGAGTCATAGACTCTCAGGTCAGACCAGATACATCAGAGACCATCAAATCAAACATCTTATTATTGTACATCTCAACAAGAATCCTGTCCACACATTCCTTTCATACTTTTGCACTGACTCTCTCCTATGCCTGGAAATCTTTCTCTTCTCATCTCTGTCTCTTGAAATCCTTACAGGCTTCTAAGACTCAACTCAGGTGCCACATCCTTTGGGAAATCTTTATTCATACCCCTAATTATTAGTATAGTATATTCCCTCTTTAAATTACCCTGTCCTTACTTGTCTCTAAATATTATATCTCTACCACCTCACAGAATATAAAGATCTTGGGGGTAGGTCCTATTTTACATTTGTTTTTGCATCCATAGTGTTTGTAAAGCTTTTTGTACATTAAAACAAAACAAAACAAAAAACCTGTAGTTATGATTACATCAGGAAGAGGAAATATCAACCAATTAACTCCCTCTATCAAAACACACCACCCTAGAATCAGGAGGACCTGAGTTCAAACCCAGACTGATTCAATGAGTATGGAGTTGCAATTGAACAGAGATCTTCAGTACTGTTAGGTTTTCTTTCTGTGATATCAAACTACTTATAAAATGATAAGCACTACCCATCTTCCCGATCTAAGTTGTGAGACTAAAAGTAGGTCATTGCCTTTGAAGAGAGGGGTTCCATCTCTTACCTCCATGCCATTACACAAGATCTCTCTCTCCCCCCAACCCCTACCCCATACCAAGAGCTTAGTGCTTCTTCAATTCCACTTAGAATTTCCAGTTTTGCAAATCAGGGGGATGCCCATCAATTGGAGAATAGCTGAATAAATTGTGGTATATGAATGTAATGGAATACTATTGTGCTATAAGAAATGATGAAGAAGAAGACTTCAGAGAGGCCTGGCAAGACTTATATGATCTGAGGCTGAGGAAAAGGAGCAGAACTAGGAGAACTTTATGCACAGCAATGACCACAATGTGTGAGAGTTTTTTTCTGGTAGACTTGGAACTTCATTGCAATGCAAGCACTTAAAAAAATTCCCCATGGTCTTTTAAGGCAAAATGCCTTCCACATCCAGAGAAAGAACTATGGAATTCAATTACAGAATATAGCAGATCATTTTCTTTTGTATTATGTTTTGGTTTGTTTTATGATTTCTCCCATTCATTTTAATTCTTCTACACACCATGACTATTGTGAAAATATATTTAATAGGAATGTATGTGTAGAACCTATATAAAATTGTATGCTGTCATGGGGAGGGAGGGGGGAGGTAGTGGGGAGGGAGGAGAAAAAATATCTAAGTTATATGGTAGCAATTGTAGAACACTGAAAATAAATATAAAAGAATTTTCAGTTTCCTTCAAGGTTGAACTTGTGTCATCTCTTCTGGAAGACATTGTTGATGCCTTTAATTGTTAGTGTTGTATTCCTCTCCCTCAAATTATCTATTTATCTGTATTTGTTTATTAAGTACCTAGTATATATTACATTGTCTCTCAAATAGATGTGTGATCTCATTGATTTGAGAATTCCCTCTAGTTATCCCAACTGTAACCCATTCATACATGCCAATCCTATGTGACTTTTGCCCTTGTTCTTCCAAAGTTCAGCACAGAGAGTTTACCCAACATGCTAGAGGCCTTTCTTGCTTTCTCTTAATACCACTAAGCTGCATATAATGATGTACACCTTGATGACACACCTTATTCCCCTTCTAATCTTTGTAGAGACTATTAGAGTGAAGATCAGAGGAGGGATAAATAGTAAAAAAAAAAATGTAATTTATGTATTCTACAGACACCCAGGATACAAATAGATGAAGAATTCAGAAAATAGTTTACCAACTTGATACAGAGTTGTGATTTTGTAGTGATGGTAGACTTTAGTTATCTGGACATGTGCTGAAGATCTTTACCAAAAAGTGGACAGCGAAAAACTTCACAATTTGTTTTAATCATAATTTAATTGTTTAAAAGGTGGAGGAACAAGCAGAGAGGAAATTCTTTATTGGCTTTGATTCTCTCTGCCATAAAGTTGTTGAGGTGGACATGATCCCATCAACCGAGGGAAGAGATTCTGACATGAATCTATGATAGAGTAGAAGAAGAAAGCCAGGCATAGATCAGCATCCTAGATTCTAGAAAAAGCAGAATGCAGAGGACTCAGAAGAAACATAGGTAGTAAGAATCTATGGACTAAAATTCTATGGTGGAAGTCAGCCCAGGATGCTCAAGAATGAACTTCTGAAGACATGAGAGAATAATCTTGATAGAAAGAAAAAAATGGCAGTGGTTTGAAAAGACCGAAGGGGACTCATAGGGGACTCACTAATCAACTAAGATGTCTTTTAAAAAAGATTATTCTGGAAGATGGAGGCAAGGACAGATGACATAAGAGTTAATATAAGAATGTAACATGATCATATTAATAATTGTGTCAGAATTGCTAATGCTCAGAATGAACTGAAGGGAAGGTAAGGACACCAAAATAGTTTTATTATTTATTTTTTTATTAACCACATTGGGGGAAAGAGTAGCATCAAAGAAGGGATAGGACCACAGTTGGAGGGGGGATTGTCCATGATCATGTATAATGGAGAGAAAGTTGAACTGCTTAATTCTTATTTTAGTTCTGTTTTCTCTTTCAAGAAAAAGTGACTTTTGCACTGGAAATGACAGAACAAAAATGGCTAACAGGGAATTGATGCCCAAGACAAGTAAAGAGACAATAAGTGATCCCTTTGTTGCCCTGAACTACATCCTCAGGTACTGAAATAATTGGTATCTGTGATAGCTGAGCTACTGTCAGTGATATTTGAAAGACCATGGACAACAGGAGAGGCACCATAACATTTGATAAGGAGAGAGATTATACTGATTTTCAAAAGGAAGTGAGGTGATGAAGTATGGTTTTTTACCTATGTCAGTCAGTTTGATTTTGGTTCCTGGGGAAGGTCTAGAAGGGTTCAAGAAAGCTATAACATCTAAAAAGGGAAGCAGTATGTAATTGCAAAGAACCAGCATGGCTACATTAAGAACAGATCATGCCAGACTAAGCTTCTGTCTTCTCTTTCTCTCTCTTTTTTTTGACTTGGTTACTAAGTTGGTAGATCAGGGGAATGTTGTAGATACAGTTTAGTTAGATTTTAGTAAAATGTTTGATTAAAATGTTCCATACCCTTGTGGAAAAGATGGATAAATGTAGAATAAATAGCAGTGCAGTTAGATGGCTTAGTGCCTGGCTAATACATACTGTTTTAAGAGCATAGCTTTAGAACTGGAAGCCAGTTATTTCATTTTACAAATCAAGAAACTCAGACCAAGAAAGGTTAAATGACTTGCCCCTGGTAACACTGGTGATAAATGAGGGATTAAAACTTAGACCTTCTGCTAAATGATGTACAAATATGTGGACTTAGAACTGTACAAATTGCCAGACTGAAAGAGTAGCCATTAATAGTATGCCATCTTGGCATGATGATTTCAGTGGAGTACTCCAGGCACCTGCACTTTGTCCTGTGATGCTTAACGTTTTACCAGTGACTTGAACAAAGGCATAAATAGCATGTTGATTAGGAGGGCTGGTCAACACACTCTTTAATGAAAATGGGGGGGGGGTTTCCTAAGAAAAGGGAATTGGGGTGGGGGCTGGGCAGTGTTACAGAAAAATGCCAAACTTGTACACAGTCCTAGCAGGCAGCTGCTTCAAGGCATCTGATAAGGAGCAATGTGCCCAGCATTACTAGGGCTAGTTTTAAGCCCTGTCCTTGGTGCTGACTAGTTTCATAATTTTGAGAAATACACTTGATCTCTTTGAGCTCCAATTTCCTCATCTGTTAAATGGGGATAGTTCTTAATTTTTATATCACTTATTAGCAACAGTAATTAGAAAGTTGGTCTCAGAGTTGGGTAGAGCCAAGTTCCCATTGCATTTCTGAAACATATGGATATGTGACTCTGAGCAAATTACTTAATATCTAAATGTGTCAGGCAAGTCTCTCAGACTGTAAATTGTAGAGAATGGGCTGTTTTGCACTGGTGGAAGGAATTTCCTGTGGAAATTCCTTATATTAATAAAATCATAAGTCCTATCCAAAGAGAAAAAGATAAAAAGAAACTACTTACTTCATAAAGTTGTTGTGGTAAAGGTACATTGTAAACCTTAAAACACTACAGTAATGTGAGCCACTGTTATTAAAGTGAGATTGGTGGAGGTTTCATATAGGACCCTCCCACCCCCAAAAATATTCATCTTCATCTCACTCCATTATTACAACAGAGCTCATTTGGATGTTGATGGATTTATAACTGCAGAATTCTCTTTTTAAATGTAAATATCACTGGGAGGTATTCATCCACTAATATCTTAATTATCAGCTAGAAATTAGTTCATAGATAGCTAAGGGAGTGGGGTGGGAAATGTAACTCAGAATAAGTAAATGAACAGGGTGGTAAGGATAAAAAATAGGGAGATGAAAGAAGGGAATCATGATGGTAAATGATGGTAAAGAGTGGTTAGTAATTCATTTATTCATTCACTCAAAAAAATTATTGAACACATTATGGGATCTATGTAAGTCACTGTGGAGATATTTTTACCTTCCAAATATAGTGAATAATTATTTTATCTGTATGAGGACCACCTACTGTGACAACTTCCTCTATTCAGAGGCAACTCATCTGTTACTCATTGTCTTAAAAAGTCGCTTGAGATCACTTAAAGACTAACTGACAAGTCGAGAATCACACAGCTATTATGAGTCAGAGGCAGGATTTCTGCCTGAGTTTTTCTCAGTATAAGGTAAGTTCCTTATCTTCTAAATTATGCTGTCTCTCATTATGGTGATACAATAATAAAGAAGACTTGCTCTCTGTTCTCAAGGAATTTAGAATCTAGTAGGGCAAAAAGATATGGAACTAGGTAATGATAACACAAAAATTAAATTTGGCATACAAAAACAATGTCATATAATAGAATAATCTGAAGGAGGCATCAAGGAGTAGAACTTTAAGATGTGCCTTGAAAACTGTCAATACGAATAGATTGATATGGAGGAAGGACATTCTGAGTTTAAGACATAATAAAAACAAAGGAATAAATAAGAGAGAATATGTGATATGTTTCGTGGTGAGTAAGAAATATTTTCTGGCTATTTTCAGGGCTTATGAGGGAAGTGGGAGAAAAATTTTGGGATTAGATTCATCCCTTAGTCAAAACCTTCTACGAAGAAAATGCCACCCACCTATTCTGCCAAAAGTTGAATGTGGGGTAAGAATTTGACCAAAACATGTTAGTGGCTTGAGTTGTATTGAAAAAAAGGAGTAAGTAGTATGACATCTATGGGAAAAGAGGCTTCCAGAATGATGAGGCTAGTATACATAGAAGTGAAGGTAATATCCAAATACATTAAAACTGATGGTGAAAACTAGATATCAAGTACCCAGTAGTATAGATGTAGGAACTACCAGGTTACAAATCATGGAACCAAAGCAAGTCATTTGATTTCCTACCTCTGAGTTATTTTTTCCACCTGCAGGTGGACTTGATTCACTTTATGTAATAAATACATTGTTGAAAAGCTGCAAGTGAATAAAATTCTATTTTAAGTTCACAGGGAAATCTCGATATTTAAAAAGATGTTGCTGAGATGGAGCCAAAATGACAGCATAGCAGAAGGAAATACAGCAAGCCCTGCTCCCCACCAACCCATGCCAAACTCTTCCAAATGAATCTAGAAAAAGCACCATACTGAATCTGGATGGGAAAATCAAAGGAAAAAAATTACACTGGGTCATTTTTTCTAGCCCAGGCCAACAAACAGATATAGAGAGTGGTCTGAAGCTGCTAGGTATATCTGATCATGAGCCCATCACCAAGAAGAATACCCTAGAGTAGAGTGGTGGTCTTCACCAAGGAAAGAGTAGGTTCTAGACTCACATTGTGGCATGTAAACCTTATGTAGTATGTGGGGACAGGTGCTAACTAGCTTCTTTGTCACTCATTACCCAGTTCCAGGTAACAGATTCAGCATACACTGGGGAGAGGCCCTGCACCCAGACATTGTGTCCTAAGATAGGGAATAATCACAGAGAAGCAAGTTCAGAAACAAGCAGCAGAAGATCAGAGCATAATCTTGGACAACTTCTAGCTCACTCTGAAGCCTGTATAGGAGTAACCATGTTTTGTAGTTTTGTTACTTTGAACCAGCAGAACTTTTCAGTTGACTGATGGTGTGTGAATTCAATAAAATTTTATTACCAACATTTCAGCCCAAGTTATCAACTTGTAGACAAGGGTGGGAATGGGGCAATTATTGAACTTGCCTTAGATAAGACAAATTTGGGAGCACTGACAGCTTGCAGGTCCTTAGCATGAGATGTCCTTAAGTTATTAAAATAACAAAACACTCAAGGCAGAGCCAAGATGGCAAAGTGAGAGCACAGACTCACCTAAACTCTACCACAAATTCCTTCAGATACCACTAAAAAGAAAGCCTGAACAAATTTTTAGAGTGGCTGAATCCACTAGGAGACAGTGTATGGCAGATTTCTAGTCCAGGACAGCTCAGAAGTTTGACAGAAAGGATCTGTTACATGGGGATAGAGAAAGGCAGAGTACACAGGCCATAATGGAGAAGACTCCACCATTGCAAAGCTGAGCAGGAACCACTGGCAGACTAAATCAGAAGCAGCAGTGGGGATTCTCAAACATATCAGCACAAGACAGGAGTCCAGTGGAACTAGGAGAGAGAAAAGTACATTAGCAGCAGCACCTGCTCCTGAGACTATCAGTTCACAGATTAAATGTTTGTAAGTCACCTATTTGAACTTCTGGGAGCCAAGATGGCAGAGTGATCTGTAAGTGCTTGGACCTTCCCCTTGTTGACCTTGAAGAACCTAGAGAATATTTCCCCAGGAAAAATCCTGGAATAGTGGGATCAGCCAAAGGGGTAAACAGTCTCTCAGACTGAGAGGCTAGGAGAATCATCAAGAATAGACTTCTTGCTGTGACTGAAGGGAACCAGTGTATGACCAGAGCTGTCCCAGACAGCTCCATCTCAGTGAACCAGGAGATCCTGAGCCCCAGGGGTGGGGGGTGGAGCCCATGAGCACTAACACCAGGACCCCAGGCATACCTTACCATAGCCAAGGGAATCAGGCAGAAGCCAGCAGAGACAGAGGTTCACCAACTACTGAGCCTAGCTCAGGAGAGGAGACCTCCTGTGGTCAGACAACCCCTCTCCCAAACCTCACACAAAAGCTTCAGGGTAAGTCCAGGAAAACTCAGAAAGACTTCACCTGGCTTCTCCCTTGGTGCACCAGCCACCTCAGCCCCAGGTAAGTCGCAGCATTCTAACTTCTAACTGTAAAAACTAGAGGCCAGAATACACAATGTCTCAAATTCTCAGCACAAGAACCATGGGACAGGGACCCCTGTGCCCCAGAAGCCAAGATTCACTTTAAAAGTCAGGAAAAAGGCAATCATGATGAGCAACAAGAAAATCAAGAAAGCCTATAGAATCTTACCATGGGGACAAAGACCAAAATATGAATACAGAAGAGGTCAACATTGAGTCTATACTGGCATATGAAACCTCAGAAGGGAATATGAAGTGGTCTTAAGTCCAAAGAGCATTCTTAGAAGAGCTCAAAAAGGATTTTAAAAGCCAAATTAGAGAGGTAGAATAAAAATTGGCCAATGGTTTTAAAAATATGAACAAAACAGTTCACTGAAGAAAACTGCTCCTTAAAAAGGAAAATTGGACAAATGGAAAAGAAGATGCAAATGGTAACTGAAGAAAACAATCTATTAAAAATTAGAATTGGGCAAATAAAAGCTAATGACTCTATGAGACATCAGGAATCAGTCAAGCAGAATCTAAAGAATGAAAAGAATAAAAGAAAATGTAAAGTATCTCATTGATAAAACAACTGACTTGGAAAATAGATCTAGGAGAGAAAATCTAAGAATTATTGATCTATTGGAAAACCATGATGAATTTAAGAGCCTGGACAATATCTTCCAAGAAATCATCAAGGAAAACTGCCCTGAGGTTCTAGATCCAGAAGGCAAAATAGTCATTGAAAAAATCCACTGATCACCTCCAGAAAGAGATTCCCAAACTGAAAATGTCAAGGAATATTGTTGCCAAATTCCAGAACTATCAAGTTAAGGAGAAAATACTGCAAGCAACCAGAAAGAAACAATTCAAATACTGAGGAACTACAATTAGTGTCACACATGATCTTACAGCTTCTACATTCAAATATCAGACGGGTTGGAATATGATATTTTGTAAGGCAAAGGAACTTGGCCTACAACCAAGGATAAAACTAGCAAAACCAGCAAAATTGAGCATAATATTTCAGGTGAGGAGATGGACATTCAATGAAATAAGGGATTTCCAGACATTGCTATTGAAAAGGCTAGAGCTCAATAGAAAATTTTCTCTTCATATACAAGTCTCAAGAGAGGCATTAAAAAGCTAAATAGGAGAAAAAAAATTTATTAAATATGGGCAAACTGTTTACATCCCTATAATGGAGGATGATACTTGTTAATTTTGAGAATTGTATTTTTTCATGATATTTCAAAGGGTTATACATAGATAGAGGGAGTGGGTGGAAATTATTGATGTGGTAATAAAAAACGTGATTTAAGGGTGCAAAGGTATTGTAACAGGAGATATGAAAAGGAGGAGGCAGAAAAATGTAAATTACATCACAGGAAGAGGCACAAAAACATATTGTAATGGAGGGAAAGAGGGGAGGGAGATGAGTATTTACTCGCATCTGATTTGATTCAAGGAGGAAAGAACAAACTGGTAGTAGGAGGGGAAAGGGGAAAGAAAAGGAAGGGGAGTTAAAATGGAGGAAAGAAGTTGTAAGGGAAAAGGGGAATAAAAGGGAGGTGTGCTGAAAGAAGAGAGGGAAGAGTGAGGGAGGTAGTAGTTAAAAATTAAAACTCTATTGTGGAGGGATAGGAAGAAAGGAAAACTAAAAGCACAAATGAGGGGAAATAGGATGGAGAAAATAGTTACAGATAGCAATCATAACTACAAATGTGAATGGAATGAACTCTCCTATAAAATGGAGGCAGGTAGCAGAAGGGATTAAAAATCATAATCCAACAATATGTTGTTTACAAGAAAAACATTTGAAATAGGAATACACATAGGGTAAAGGTGAAAGGTTGGAGTACAATATATTATGCTTCAGCTGATATAAAAAAAAAAAAGCAGGGCTAGCAATCCTAATCTCAGACAAAGCAAAAGCAGAAATAGATCTAATCAAAAGAGATAAGGAAGGAAACTATATCCTCCTAAAATGCACCACAGACAATGAAGCAATATGATTACTAAACATATATGCACCAAGTGGTATAGCATCCAGGTTCTCAGAGGAGATGTTAAGGGAGTTACAGGAAGAAATAGAGAGCAAAACTATACTAGTGGGGAACCTCAACCTTCCCCTTTCTGAACCTGATAAATCTAACTTAAAAAAAAAACCCACAACAATAAAGAAGTTAAGGAGGTGAATAGAAATCTGGATAAAGTAGATATTATAGATCTCTGGAGAAAATTGAATGGGGATAGAAAGGAATATGCCTTTTTCTCTGCAGTACATTGCACATATACAAAAACTGACCATGTACTAGGGCATAAAAACCTCACACTCCAGTGCAGAAAGGCAGAGAGGGTCAATGCATCCTTTTCAGATCATAATGCAATAAAAATTATATGTAATAAAAAGCAATGGGAAGATAGATAAAAAATTAATTGGAAAATAATCTAATCATAAAGAATGAGTGGGTGAAAGAACAAATCATAGAAACAATCAATAACTTAATTCAGTAGAATGACAATAATGAGACAACTTACTCAAAACTTATGGGATGCTGCAAAAGCAGTTCTTAGGGTGAGGTTTTATATCATTGATTGCCTACATGAATAAAATAGAGAAAGGTGATCAACGAATGGGCATACAATTGAAAAATCTGGAAATAGAACAAATTGAAAATCCCCAAGTAAATAACGAATTAGAAGTACAGAAAACCAAAGGAGAGATTAAAATAAATTGAAATTAAGAAAACTATTAAACTAATAAAAGTAAGAGTTGGTTTTATGAAAAAACTAATAAAATTGATAAACCTTTGGTCAATTTGATTTAAAAGAAAAGAAAGAAAAAGAAAGAAAGAAATTACAAATATCAAAAGTGAAAAGGGCAAACTCATCTCCAATGAGGAGGAAATTGAAACAATAATTGGAAATTGCTTTGCCCAACTGTATGCCCATAAATTTGACAATTTAAGTGAAATGAATGAATATTTAAAATATATAAATTGCCCAGCCTAATAGAAGAGGAAGTTAAACACTTAAATAACTCAATCTCAGAAAAGAAATTGAGCAAGCCATCAAAGAACTCCTTAGGAAAAAATCTTCAGGGTCAGAGAATTCTCTCAAACATTTAAGAACAGTTAATTCTAATACTATATAGACTACTTGGGAAAATTGGTGGAGTCCTACCAAATTCTTTTTATGATACAGATATGATTCTGATACTTAAACCAGGAAGAGGAAAAACAGAGAAAGAAAATTATGGACCAATTTCTCTCATGAATATAGATGCAAAAAATTTTAAATAAGATATTAGCAAAAAGAATACAGCAACTTATAACAAGAATAATGTATTATGATAAGGTAGAATTTATACCAGGAATGCAGGGCAGGTTCAATATTATGAAAGCTATCAGCGTTACTGATCATATCAACAACAAAACTAACAGAAACCACGTGATTATCTCAATAGATGCAAAACAAGCTTTTGAAAAAATACAATATCCATTCTTGTTGAAAACACTGTAGAGCAAAGGAATATATGGAGCCTTCCTTAAAATAATAAACAGTCTCTGCCTAAAACCATGAGCAAGCATTATATGCAAGGAAAATAAACTAGATGCATTTCCAATAAGATCAGGGGTGAAACAAGGATGTCCATTTTCACCACTGTTATTCACTATGCCACTAGAAATGGTAGCTTTAGCAATAAGAGAATTAAAAAGAAATTGAAGGAATTAGAATAGGCAACGAAGAAACTAAATTATCGCTCTTTGCAGATAATATGATGAAATAGTTAGAGAATCCTAGAGAATCCAAAAAAACTACTTGAAATAATAAACAACTTCAGCAAAGTTGCAGGTTATACAATAAGCCCACATAAGTCATCTGCATTTCTATATATTACTAACAAAGCTCAACAGCAAGAGATAGAAAGAGAAATCCTATTTAAAGCTACAGTAGACACTATAAAATATCTGGGAGTCTACCAGCCAAAA
This sequence comes from Bettongia penicillata ogilbyi, assembly GCA_023548195.1. NCBI lineage: Eukaryota > Metazoa > Chordata > Mammalia > Diprotodontia > Potoroidae > Bettongia > Bettongia penicillata. The sequence continues at coordinate 1,930,192 of JAJHZJ010000082.1, forward strand.
CAAACCCAGGGACTATATGAAAACAGTTACAAAACACTTTCCACACAAATAAAGTCTGATTTAAGTAACTGGAAAAACAGCAGTTGGCTCGTGAATAGGCTGAGTTAATATAATAAAAATGGCAATTCTGCCTAAATTAATTTACTTATTCAGGGCCATACAAATCAAACTACCAGATAATTATTTTCTATAGCTAGAAAAATAATATCAAAATTCATCTGGAAGAACAAAAGTTCCAGAATGTCAAGGGAATTGATGAAAAGAAATGCTAGGAAAGGTGGCCTAGCTCTACCAGATCTCAGATTGTAGCATAAAACAGCAATCATCAAAACCACTGACTAAGAAATAGATGGGTAGGTCAGTGGAATATGTTAGGAACTCAAGACACAGTAGTCTATGAATATAGCTGTCTACTATTTCATAAACCCAAGGAACCCAGGTTCTAGGATAAGAACTCACTGTCTGACAAAAACTGCTGGGAAAACTGAGTAACAGTGTGGCAAACTTGGCATAGATCAATGCCTGACACTGCAAACAAGAATGAAGTCTAAATGGATACATGGTCTGGGTATCAAGACTGATACTATGAACAAATTAGTGGAACAAGGAACAATGTATGTCAGATTTATGGAGAATGAAGAAATTCATGACCAAGCAAGAGATAGAGAACATTATGAAGTACAAAATGGATAATTTTGATTACATTGAATTGAAAAGTTGTTACACAAACAAACCCAATGCAACCAAGATTAGGAGGGAAGCAGGAAACCGGGACAGAGTTTTTGCAACTAGTGTCTGTGATAAAGTTCTCATTTTTACAATATATAGAGAAATGCATCTAGTATACAAGAATACAAGCCATTCCCGAATTGATGGGTGGTCAAAGAATATGAACAGGAAGTTTTCAGAGGAAGAATTTAAAGCAAGCTATAGTCATATAAAAAAATACTCTAAATCACTATTGATTAGAGATATGCAAATCAGAGCAACTCTGAGGTACCATATCATATCTGTCAGGTTGGCTAACATGACAAAACAGGAAGATAATAAATTATGAGGAAGATGTGGGAGAGCTGGAACAATAATTCGTTGTTGGTGGAACTGTGAGCTGATCCAACTATTTTGGAGAGCAATTTGGAACTATGCTGAAAGGGCTACAAAAATGTGCATACCCTTTGACCCAGCAATATTGCTCCTATAACTGTATCCTAAAGAGATCATAAAAATGAGTAAAAATTCCACACGTACAAAAATATTTATAGCAACTCTCCTTGTGGTGGCTGAAAACTGGAAATTAAGAGAATGTCCATCAGTTGGGGAATGGCTGAACAAGTTGTGGTATATGACTGTAATGGAATACTATTGTGCTATAAGAAATGATGAACAGGTAGACTTCAGAAAAACATGGAAAAACTTATATGAACTGATGCTGAATGAAGTGAACAGAACCAGGAAAACATTGTACAGAGTAACAACCATAGTGGATGAGGGCTGTTTCCAATAGACTTAGCCCTTCACAACAATGCTAGGTCCTAAAACATTCCCTAAGGACTTGAGGCAAAATGCCACCCACAACCAGAGAAAGCACTGTGAAATTGGAATGCAGAATGAAGCAGGCTATTTTGTCTTGTGTTATATTTTGGTTTGGTTTGTTTTCTTCTCATGGTTTCTCCCATTCATTTTCATTCTTCTATACAAAATGACTAATGTGAAAATGTGTTCAATAATAATGTATGTGTCAAACTCATATAAGATTGCAAGTTGTCTTGGGGAAGGAGGGGGGGAAGGTAGAAAATTTAAGACTTATGAAAGTGATTGTTGAAAACTTAAAACAAATAAATTAATTTAAAAATAAATAAATAAAATAACAAAACACTCATTACTCCAGGAAAGGAACACATGACCAGATAAGATCTTCCCTTCTGAAGCATGCAGCAAGTGGCCCTAGCAACAAGTCTAAAGTCAGGAAATAATCTGGAAGAATAAGGAAACAATTGAACAGAAAGAATTCTTCCATAAACATAATGTTATCATGACAGGGATGCTCAAAGCACAAATTCATAAGAATGATTCTAAAACCTCTACAAGCAAAACCTCAATGAAAAACGCATCTTGGACATGAATTCAACTGGAATTCATTAAAGATGTGAAACCAGTTTGTTAAGAAGGTTTTCTTTTTTATAAGTGAAATGAGAGCACTAGAGGAAAAAAGTTGAAAAAGAAGTGAGAGTTATGTAAGAAAGAATTGGAAACGCCATTAAGAGTTTCACAAAAGAAATAAAAACAAAACAAAACAAAACAACTTCAACCAAAGAACAAAATTTGCAAGTTTGAATGGTCCAAATAGAAGGCAATGGCTCCATGAGACATAAGAAATATTAGTATAAATATTTAATAAGAAATATTAAAATAAAGTTGAAAGACTGAAAAAATATTAGAAAATGTAAGGTATCACTTAGCAAAAACAACTGACCTTGAAACCAGATCAAGGAGGAAAAAATTAAGAATCACTGAACTTCTAGAAAACCTTAACCAGAAGGAACCTAGATATCATATTTCAAGAAATCTTAAAACAGCCCAGACCTCATAGAAAGAATCCATTGGTCATTGCCTGAAAGAAATTCCAAAGTGATAATTCTCAGGCATGTGATAATTGAAATCTAGATTTTCTGGGTCATACAAAATATTGCAAACAGCCAGAGAGAAAAAAAATGCAAATACCAAGGAGCTATATTCAATATCAACATGATTTTAGCAGTTATCATTTTGAAAGAGCAGAGAGCTTGGAATATGACATATCAAAAGACAAAGAATATAGGCTTACAGCCAAGAATAACTTACCCGGGCAAGCTAAGTATAATTATATTGGATTAGGGGCAGGGATGAATTTTAATGAAATAAAGGACTTCCAAGAATTCATAGTATAAAGACCAGAGCTGTGTAAAAGCTTTCAAGTTCAAGGACAGGTGTTGAGAAACATACACAGGTAAACACACACACATATGTTGCATTATGTGTATGCATGGGACATACCCTTTGGACATAGGTAATGTAGAAATTTGGTTAGCCTGACTATACATTTGACAATGGTTTTGTTTTGCTTTCTTTTTTGATTGAAAGGAAAAGTGGTGGTTTTGTGCTGACTAAAAAAAATTAAAATTAATTATCACATAAAAGATGCTGCATATACATCCTTCTGCAAAGAAAAGAATTCATTCTCTAACAATAATTTCCTCTCATTTGGAATTTTGTAGTATTGTGTAATGGGTATTCACAAAGCAGGAATTTGGGCCACTTCCAATAGAGATAGATGCAAGGGGAAAGACTGGTCCCTTCATTAGCTGTTAGTAGATATAAATTACTATACATCTCCGAGTCTGAGTGTCATCATCAATAAAATGTGGAAAGCAATACATATACTAACTGCTTTATAGTATTAATGTTGGGAATTTACCATGGAATCTATAGAGCACTAGATGAGTTTGAGTTATTTCTTATTCAAGAATATTAAGTTTATCCTTGGTAGGCATCAAAGTAACTGTAAAATTAAAAAGAACCAATGACTTGAGAAAATTGGTAAGGCTCTGTTCTCCTCACCAAATTTTCCATCAGAAATAGGTGCCATATATAGTAGGAGTAATATTATTTCTTTGTGTAGACCATAACCAAAGTTTTCCCAAAAGACTCAGGAAGGTCTGAGAGTAGAAGAAAAGGCATTGAAGGAAAAGCTTGAATAGAATACTCCTTGAGTATTAGTAACCCAGGATTATTAAAAGGCCTTGGCTTCATTGTCCAGGGAAATACCTTCCTACTTCCTAAGAGTTCTAATCAACCTTAATACTCTTACCAGAGCAAGCAGAACCTGGCCAGTGGTTGTAGTGAAGTGGATTCAAACTAGCTCATTCAGCAGTAAGGTAGAAAATAATTATCTAGTAGTAGGCAGGGGAAGTTTTATGGATATTTAAGCAGCAGGAAGAGCTATTTTTGCTGTTGGTCTGTTGATCTGTCACCTGCAATTGTTTTGTTTTTAAATTAGGCTAGCCATCTTTTGTGCCACTTTAGATCGTTTGGATTGCCCATAGAGTCAGAGTAAGATGTTGTCAAACTTGGGGTATAAAAAGGGTACAACACATTGCCTCAGTTTCTTTAAGAAAAAAGTGTTCCAGCTATGTCTTTGTGTGTCTTTGTATCTCTTTCTAGGTGTACTAGTGATAGAAAAACATACGAAAGAGTACCTTTTTTTTTTTATTTAACTTTTTTACATTCATTTTCACAAATTTTTGGGCTCCAAATTTTCCCCCCTTTTATCCCCTCCCCCCACCCCAATACCCCAAGCAATCTAATTTTCCCTATCTCCAATCTGTCCTCTCTTCTGTCATCCCTCCCTTCTCTTGTCTCCATCTTCTCTTTTCTCCTGTAGGGCCAGATGACTTTCTATTCCTCATTAACTGTATGTCTTCTTTCCTAGTTGCAACAACAATACTAAACAATTGTTCCTAAAACTTTGAGTTCCAAATTCTCCCCATCCCTCCCTCCCCACCCATTCCCTTTGGTACGGCAGGCAATTCATTATAGGCCATATCTGTGTAGCTTTGCAAATGACCTTCCTAATAGTCGTGTTGTGTAAGACTAACTGAATTACCATCCCTCCTAAGCTGCCCCTCATTGTTTCTCTTCTGTCTTTTGATCCTGTCCCTCCCCAAGTGTTGACTTTCAATTACTCCCTCCTCCCTTTGCCCTCCCTTCCATCATCCCCCTCCCCGCAATATCTCCTTCTCCCCCGCTTTCTTATACTGTAAGATAGGTTTACATACCAAAATGAGTGTGCATTTCACTCCTTCGTTTAGTCAAATGTGATGAGGGTAAACTTCTTGGTTTTTTTTTTTTTTTTTTTCCCTCAGCTCTCCTCTTTTTCCCTCCACTAAAAAAATCTCCTGCTTGCCTCTTAAATGACATATAGTTACCCCCTTCCATTTCCCCCTCTTTCCTCTCACTACATATCTCTCTCACCATTTACCTTAATTTCTTTTAAGGTATGGTCCCATCCTATTCAGTTCAATCTATGCTCTCTGTCTCTGTATGTGTATGCATGTGTGTATGTGTGTACATGCATGTACATGTGTATGTGTGGTCCCACCAACTACCCAGATACTGAAAAGTTTTAAGAGTTAGAAATATTGTCTTTCCCTGTAGGAATGTGAACAGTTCATTTCTGGTAAGTCCCTTAATACTTCTCTTTGCTGTTTACTTTTTCATGCTTCTTCTCATTCTTGTGTTTGAAAGTCAAATTTTCTTTTCAGCTCTGGTCTTTTCATTAAGAATGATTGAAAGTCCTCTGTTTCATTGAAAGACCATATTTTCCCTTGAAGTATTATACTCAGTTTAGCTGGGTAGGTGATTCTTGGTTTGAGTCCTAGTTCCTTTGCCTTCTGGAATATCCTATTCCACGCCCTTTGATCCCTTAATGTAGAAGCTGCTAGATCTTGAGTTATCCTGATTGTATTTCCACAGTACTGGAATTGTTTCTTTCTAGCTGCTTGCAAGATTTTTTCCTTGAGCTGGGAGTTCTGGAATTTGGCCACAATGTTCCTAGGAGTTTCTCTTTTTGGATCTCTTTCAGGTGGTGATCGATGGATTCTTTCAATACTTATTTTGCCCTCTGGTTCTAAAATGTCAGGGCAGTTTTCCTTGATAATTTCATGCAAGATGATGTCTAGGCTCTTTTTTTGATCATGGCTTTCAGGTAGTCCCATAATTTTTAAATTGTCTCTCCTGGATCTATTTTCCAGGTCAGTTGTTTTTCCCATGAGATATTTCACATTCTCTTCCATTTTTTCATTCTTTTGGTTTTGTTTGGTGATTTCTTGGTTTCTCATAAAGTCATTAGACTCCATCTGTTCCATTCTAATTTTGAGAGAACTATTAAATTCAGTGAGCTTTTGAGCCTCTTTTTCCATTTGGCTCATTCTGCTTTTGAAAGCATTCTTCTCCTCATTGGCTTTTTGAACCTCTTTTGCCAATTGAGTGAGCCTATTTTTCAACGTGTTAATTTCCTCAGCATTTTTTTGGGTCTCCTTTACCAAGGTATTGACCTGTTTTTCATACTTTTCTTGCATCTTTGTCATTTCTCTTCCCAGTCTTTCCTCCACCTGTCTACCTTGCTTTTCAAAATCCTTTTTAAGCTCTTCCAAGGCCTGAGCCCACCCGCCACCCCCCTGGGGTGTCTGGGGTACTGAGGCCCTGCCCTCCACGTCTTTCCCTGATGGCAAGAATACGTTCTCGTCCTCGCCATCAGATCCGAAGGTCGGGATCATTTGCACTTGTTGGAAAAAACTCTCTATAGTCTTATTTTTCTTCCCTTTTCTAGGCATTTTCCCAGCCAGTTACTTGACTTCTGAGATTCCTTTCCAGCTCCGCCTGGATCCGCCCAGCTAGTGCTTGGCCTCTGAGATTCAAATGCGCTTTCCGCGGCAAGCTTTAGTTCTGGCGCAGGGGTGGGGGCAGGGCTGCCTCCCAAGCTCGGTTCCCTCAGGGGCTTTATGCAGAGACTTTCAGGAATGGAGCGGGTGGGGGCGGGGTGGGGGGCTGCCTCCTATGCTCAGCTCCCTCAGGGGTTTTATTTAGAGGCCTTCAGTAATAGAGCGGGGTGGGGGTAGGGCCGTCTCCCAGGCTCAGCTCCCTCAGGTTGGAAAGACCTTCAGTATTGAAGATCTTACCTGGGGCTGCTGCGCCTCAGCCATCGCCCACGCCTCTGCCTCCGCCGCTTCCTGCCCCCGTCTCTACTGCCGCCGCTTCCTCTCGAGGGGGTCCGAGTCATGGAGATGCTCTGCTCCCCTCCCCTAGCGTAGCCTTCTTTCTCACTGACTTGTAGCTTCTGTGGGCGGAGGGACTTTCCCGGCTGCCAGAGCTTCCCCCGGAGCTTCCCTCTCTGAAGCCTGCTCGGGTCAGCTTCTCTGGGGCCGTGGCCAGGGCAGCGCTAGGGGTGGGGTCCGCTTTCTGGAGCGCGATGGATCCCGGGGACGGCTCTCCAGGGCTCAGTGGAACGGAAATCTCTTCCCCTATGTTTATGCACCCCCTGCAGTGATTTAGAATTTATGGGGATCTCTTTTTACCTCAATTCCATGGGTTGTGGGCTCGGAGCTCGTAAATGTGCGTCCTTCTACTCCGCCATCTTGGCTCCGCCCCCAAGGGTGTGTATCTTGAACTCCAGCTCTTAGAATCCCTAATCTCCTTTAAAGTTCAACTCAAGTGCCTTTTCTGATCCCCATAAATTCTAACATCTTCTTTCCCCTCATTACTTTATATTTCTTTTCATAGAAAATATATATATATATAGGTCTATATATGTTTAGATTATCTCCCCATATAGAACCTTGGATTCTTGAAAGAAGAAACTATTTCACTTTTAAATGTCTTTGTGTCCTCAGAAACTAGCACAATAACTCAAACATTTTAATGCGTTAATTGCTTAATTGATATCTAACTCCTAATTTAGGAGGCTATGGGGGTTGCCATGGGACTAAGAGGAAAAGGAGCAGTGTCTCTGCATAGGCGGACTATGTGGATATGGGAGGCAGAGGAAGCAGCGCTTACTGTTGCCTGGGTCTTGTTTAAAAGTGTCAGAGAATAGCTTGAAACTACCATTTGGCCATTGACAGTTGAGACTGGCCTAGGAGTAGTGAAAGAGAGGGAAAGCTAGCACTCGAGCTAAAGGAGTATTCAGTCTTGATCACAGGAGCATGAATAGAGAGAGATTTGATCAAGAGAGTGTGAAGAGAAGTTTGATTGGGAGAGTTTGGGAAGAATGAGAGAATGCATTGAGTGCTTTGAAGAGCTTTACAGTAAGTGTGGAAGCAGTGATTGAGGGAGTACGAGAGACTGTATGGGAGGATTGATTCAATGGTTGTAGGGGAGAGAGTGATTGAGTTAATGATTGGTTTGTGCCATGGCAAATTTAAAATAGGGGACCCCTAGCTATGAATTTTACTCTGAAAAAGACTGGATGTTCAGACAAGGTAGATCCCAGTCCTCGTACCAATGTAAATACAAGCAGAGAAGAAAATGATGAAAGACTTTAAATTAGATTCTGCACCATACAACATGTCTCCTAAGTTTCCCAATGTTTCAGAACATAACAGGGGTGGGAAGAAAGTAGAGAAAGAGTGATCTGAGGCATGAGTGAGATAAGAATATCATATACTAATTTCTACGATGAGGGATTAATATTCTGGAAAGGACAGAGTCAGTGATAAGAGAGCCTTTAAGAAACATCTTTGACTGCACGTGTGACATAACACTTTAAAGATTCTACTCCAATACCCCAAGGGTGTGTTGGAGAACCTGAAGTTAATAGCCTTGCCAACTCAGTTTAACAATAGCAGGAATAAACACATGATTCACTTCTCAAGATAGGGCATTAAACTGTCTGTGGTAGGGTTGTACACTTAAGCCGGTCTTGCTGTATTACAGCTCTGAAAAGTATCCTCTCATCCTTAGCCCCAGGGGCTTGGGATAGCTTGGTGTTTAAGGGTGCTTCAGCTAGATCCGATTTGTCCTTTCGGCTTCCCAGAAATGTATCTACTCCCTTGATCTTAAGGAGTTTCCCAAACCCTGGGGATACTGCATATTAGCAGCCTGAAAAGGGGATAAAACACTTCTGTGACAAAGAGGAAGAAAGACTCCGTTATTAATAGAAGCCATTGATTGCATAATCATGGCTTCAGAAAGATCTATTAAGGAATAAGTGGTATCTATTACTAAAACAATTTAGGAAATGTAGTGTTAAAGGATCCACTGTGTAAAGGCTTCAGGAGTTGGAGGCAGGATTAGAGAAACACACTTTTATAGCCTGCTATTTTTAAATTAATTGAATGTAATTGCAATTTCTGTTCAAATACATGCCTCAAAATAGTAACACTGAGTTCCAGGAAGATGAATGGTAGAGTGGAGTGATTAGTGGAACTAAGATTAGTGGAACTGAGTCACTGCTGTTCCTTAGGGGATATTTGACAGATTTTTGCAAATATTGATGGGAGGTGTTTGCAGGTCTTCATTAGCAGGAAATGAATGGCTTGGGGACTCTTTAGAGGAGCAGACTGAGCTAAAGTGAGATTATCATTTAGGGAGGAGTTAAGACTTCAATCTATCCATCAAGAAAAGCAGTGATTAAGTATCTTCTCTGTACCTTTCATCATGCTGAGCACTTTGGTAGAAATTAGAGGCATAGGACAGAGTACTTGCAAGCAAAACCTTCAAACACACAATAGAAAACAAAGGTAGATTTAAACAGGCAGTGCCTCTGTACCCAAGGACCTTGTATTCTCCTGGGAAACCGGGGACAAACAAGAAATTTGAGGTATCTTCTAGTTCTACCATTGTAGAATCTTATGTCTGTGAAACAATTAGAAGATAGAGGCAGAAGGATTCTACTTCAGTGGCTGTTTCTTCTGACGTATAACTGCAAAAGCACCCTACCTACAACTTAAACAAGAAATCATTCAGTCTTTGTCTGAAGACCTCCAATGAAGAGGAACCACCTACGTCCAAGCAAGTCCACTTCATTTTGGAGAAGCTTTAAAAAATTTTTTTTCTCCCTTACATCAAGCCCATTTGCTTCCTTGAAATTTCTATCCATTTCACCTGGTTCTGTCCTGTGAGGGATATGAATATGTCAAACAAATCTAAAAAATACTTGAAAATATCTATCATGTTACCCCCAAGTTTCTTCAACTGTTCCTCATTTGGCATTGAAGCCCTAAAATGAATTGGATGTCCTTCGTGTATGTTACTAAAAAACATTTCCCAACATGTGATCCAAAGAATTTGAAATTTTGGGGATACCCATCCAGTGGGAAATGGCTGAATGAGTTCTAGCATATAATTGTGATGGAGTACTATTGTGCTCTTCTAAGAAATGATGAGTGGGATGGTATCAGAAAAACCTGGTGAGACTTACATGAACTGATGTAAATTAAAGTGAGTATCATGAGAAGAATATTGTATATAGTAACAGCAATATTATGTCATGATCAACTGTGGGTGACAGCTATTCTAATCAATACAATGATCCACAACAATTCCAAAGGACTCATGGTGAAAAATGCTATCCAGCTCCAGAAAGAGAACTAATGAACTCAGCGCAGATTGAAGCATACTTTTCCCACTTATTTTGCTTGCTGTTGGTTTGGTTTACACCTTGGCTAAGGTGGAAGGATGTCTTATATGACTTCACATGTATAACAGGTACCATATTGCTTGCCTTCTCAATGGGTGGGGGAGGGACTGGATAGAGAGAATTTAGAACTCAAACTTTTTAAAGAAATAGATCCTAAAAATAAACCTTTTTAAAAGAGTGGGAGAAGGAAAAAATGTGACCCAGAACAGAACACAATCATTAAGATACTGTATGATCTGGATAGAGGGAAGCATGATTATTGCCTCCTTACTCCTAAAAGCTATGTTTCTCTTTTAGATTAAAGATTGGTTACTGTGTCATACTACCAACCCACAATAAACTTATAATCCACTAAGATTTCCAGATTTTTCCAGACAAACTTCTATCTAGCCATGTCTTCCTCATTTTGAATTTTAGTTCATTTTTAAACTCAAACGTCAAAGCTATATTTATTATAATTCAAGAACTTTTGAGTCCTGATTCAGCTCTTCATTGTATCAGCTGTTCCTTTCAGCTTTGTGTCCTTTGAAGATTTTCTAAGCACTCCCCAATGCCTTTATCCAAGTCACTGAAAAACTGTTAAAAGGCATAATTCTAGGAAGAGATTCCTGTGGCTCCCCCTAGAAACTTCCTTCTAAGTTAGCATTAAACTATACATGACTATTCTTGGGGTTTAGCTATTCAGTTAGTTTGGGATGTACTTGATTATGCATCGTTCATCAAATGCCTCTCCATTAAAAGATCATTAGTCTTCCTGTTAGTTCTGAATTTTTGCGTTTGCGTCCATGATCTTCCAGAACTTTCCCTCTGTTAATCATTTGCTGTTTATCCTGTATGTAGCTTACTTTGTATACATTTGGTTGCATATTGTCTCCCCCATTACATTGTAAGCTTGAGGGGCAGAGACTGTCTTTTGCCTCTTTTTTTTGTATATCCAGCACTTACCATACTGGCACATAGTAAATGTTTAATATCATTGATTGATTAATTTTCCATATATGTAGCATGGGATACTTTATCAAAAATTATGCTGAAATCTTGGCAAACAAGCTATACAATTCCTCTGGTATTCAGGTAAGTAATACTTTCAAAAGTAGGTGAAAAATAAAGGTAGTTTGGCCTGATTTATTCTTAATAAAACCATATTGGCTATTTATAGTCACTGCCCTCTTTTCTAGGTGGTCACAAACCATACTTTTAATAATTTATTCTAGAATTGTCCCAAGCAAAGAAGAGTCAAAGTCACTGACCTATAGTTTGCAGGTTCCCTTAAGCTACCCTCTGTTGAAAATTGGGTCAACATTTATTTGCCTTTCTCTAGTACTCTCCTACTCTCTAAGATCCTTCAAAGATCACTTAGGGTAGCTAAGCAATCATATCTCCTAGTTTTTGTGTCTTCAGTCCCCAAGAATGCACAGTTTATCTGATCCAGGTGATTGGAATTCATCAAGATTAACCAGGTGCTTTCTTTATCTTTTCTTAATTATGTTAGGTATTGTCTTCTATTAGGCATATTTTTCTTGTCTTTTTTGTGGTTGTTTTGTTTGTTTTTTGAGACTGGGTGGTCCTACTTTAACCTGGCTAGAAGCACAGCAGCCACTCAAAACTCATCCCCATAGTAGCCAACATGGTAGCTTTATCTCCTTCAACACCACCTCTAGGATCCAGGAATTACTGGTTACTTAGGTTTTCATAATTTCCACTCAGTAACCAATTTTTTCTTGGTGAAAATCAGACACAGAATAGAATTCCTCCTTATTTATTCCTCTCCTTTTTGAAAGATAAAATTGTGATGAGCACAAATGAATATATTATTAATTGCTCTACTTTTTCAGAAAGTAAATTCCAAAAAATGTCCAGCTAGTTCAAGTTCCAATTCATTACTACTGCATGTCTGTGTACCAGGATGATGAAATATTTCCCAAGCTCCTTATCTGTTTTCTCTTTCTGCTTAGGTGATCCTTAGCATATTCCAACAGGAAGACTTCTTGTTTCTTCCTCAACTGATCTTCAATCAAATACACTCTACCATGCTTGCCCTCTCTCTCTGGTTCCTGGATTTCCTCATATGAGTGTGGTTGTTATCCTTCATTTTCGAAGAGGACCAAAATGACACCACCATGATAAAGTGAAGTTTCAGTGTATCCAATTGTGGCTGATCAGAACATTGTTCCAAGCAAAAAAGAGTCAAAGTCACTGACCTATAGTTTGCAGGTTCCCTTAAGATACCCTCTGTTGAAAATTGGGTCAACATTTATTTGCCTTTCTCTAGTACTCTCCTACTCTCTAAGATCCTTCAAAGATCACTTAGGGTAGCTAAGCAATCATATGGAATGCTTTACCACAGGTTGGGCACCCATATGAATTTTTGGTATGGATACTCCAAATTTGTGCCTCCTACATTTATTTTGTGCTGTCTCAATTCTGCTTTTCTCATAGAGCACGGTACCCTTTCTGATGTGGGCACACCATGCTGAGCAGTCCTGTACCAGTGTCTCCCATGTTACACAGTCAAATACAAATTCTTGAGAGAGAATATATTCATATAAGTATATTTTCTTAATGTATAACATTAGCCCTTTTCTCTTCATAGACGTGGAACTAAAGACATTAGAGGCCAAGGAGCTTCCACACTCATACCCCTTCACACACATATATTACATGTGAGGAATCCAAGGGCAATAAAAGTTAAATGACTTGTCCAAGAACCCACAGAGAGTAAGTGGCAGAATCAGGGTTTGAACTTAGGTTCTCTAACTCTAAATGTGAAACTCTTTACTTAACACATTACAAATATTTTTTGTATTATGAATTGAACTTGATGATCCCTGAGGTCTTTTATAATTTCAATATTCTGTGACTCTGTGATGCTATTTCCAGCTTTTTCTTATCCTACTCTTCTTTCTATATTTATTGCAGACAAACTGAACCATTCACTGTCTCCTGTTCATTTCTTGTCCAATCCTGTCTCCATGTCCTTGGTCACATTCCTGGAATGGGTTCTCTACTTTATCTTCTTGGATTAAAAAAAGTTATTGAGTATCTGTCATGTTGTCAAGGTCATGTAAAGTTCTCAAACTATTAGAACTAAAATTAAAATTCTTCAATACTTTGGTTTAAAAATAAGGAATTTCTAGCCAAGGACTGCCCATTTGTAGTCCTTCATGTTGAGGAATCTGAGACTGTGTATCATTTAGGTTCAGGAGCTCTGAGCTGCGGCAGGGCTAAACCAAAATGGCTGTCCATAATAAGTCTGGAACAAATACATTGTTCCTCTGTAAGTAGAGGGCCAATGGGGACCAGAAAAGGGGAAGACTGGCCAGATTGGAAAACTTAGTAGATCAAAACTACAATAGTCAGTTGGTATAAAGATTGGGTCCATGAGGAGTCACTGTACTTCCAGACTGTCATAGTTAGGAAAATTCAGCCTCTAAAAAAAAGGAAGGAGGGAAAGGAATTGAGCTTCAGAGAGTTTGTCCTGTTTCTTTTGGGTAAGGTAAGGTATACACTTTCAGATTCACATTTCTGTCATCAATTTCCTTGTGTTAAGAAATCCACTTTAAGACAAAATTTCATGGTACATTTTAGAAATATTTGGGAAACTCCAATTACCAAAATAATAGCAAAGAGTCAAATGGCAGATGAAAGGCAACCACTCAACATTCCCCTCAACTTTAAAATAACTCCTCATATAAAAGTGGCAGAGGGAAGTGAAGACTGTTCAGAAAATTGAATAAATGGAAGGAACTGAGGATATTTGGCCAGAAGAAGAAAGGGTTGGGCAAGGAGAAGTACAATGGTTGTCTTTAATATTTGAAATGCCATCTTGTCAAAAGCAAAAATAGTCCCAATAAAAAGAGATAAACAAGAAAACCATATTTTCCTAAAAGATAAATAGATGAAATAGTATCAAAAATTGAGGGAAAAATTCTCTGATAAAAGCTTCATTTTGAAAATATATAGGGAATTAAGTTAAATTTATAAAAAATAAAAGCCATTCCTTAATTGATAAATGGTCAAAAGATATGAACAGGCAGTTTTCAGAAGAAGAAATCACTATAGTCATATGAAAAAAGTGCTCTAAATTGCTATTGAAAAACACAAATAAAAACAACTCTGAGGTACTACCTCATACATATCAGAAATGACAAATGCTGGAGAAAATGAGGTAAAGTTATTGATGGAGTTATGAACTGGTCCAATCATTGTGAAGAACAATTTGGAACTGTATCCAAAGGGTTATAAAACTACATACCTTTGTAAGACCAAGCAAAGTAGAACTTTTTGCTATTTTTGTTTTAGTAAAAGTGACTCTGATTGAATAATGTAGTTGAAGAAGACCTTCCCACACATGGATGAGTCTGCCCACTGAGGGAAGCTTAATTAGGGGTGTTGTTTTGTAGGAGGGTCCAAAGTACCTTTTATTTTCTGTTGAGGCACTGGGTCAAAGGGTCATGGCCTCTGGCTCTGAGAAGTGGATAAAGACTCTGAGGTGTGATTTTACTTTGGGGCTTAAAGTAGTAAGAAGGTTTGTGTGCCAGATGGGAGATTCTGGGAAGCCACTAAGCAGCTTCCCCACTTTGAAAACTCAGATCTTGGTGCTTCCCTCTCTGGTAACTATGGTCAGATAGTTGGATCTGTCTGTTGATCTGTGATATTTGTATTGATTATGGTCAGATAGAGGAAGTTATGTCTGTTGATCTTTGATTTCTCTGTATTTTCTCTGAAGTTCAGGGTGCTGACTCTCCTGAACTAGGTGAATGATACATGTGCTTGATTAAAGAAATGATACATGTGTTTGATTAAAATGATTGTTAACCCCTCAAAAGTTGCCTTTCCTTTTAGAGAAGTAGATCAAAGAACCTGGGTAGCAGGCCCCTGCTCTGTGTGTTGGGGTGCTTACTGATGCCACCTTTTGACTCAGCAATACCATTACTATGTTTGTACCTCAAACAGATAGAAAAAAAGGAAAAAGGACCCATATTTACAAAAATATTTCTGGCAGCTCTTTTTGTGGTGGAATAGTATTGGAAATTGTGGGATACTCATTGACTGGGGAATGGCTGAACAAGCTGTGGCATATGATTGTGATGGAGTACTACTGTGCTATGTGAATTGGTAAAAGGGATGATTTCAGGAAACAAAATATGGCAAGACCTATGTGAAATGATGCAAAGTAAAAAGTTAGTGAAGTGAATGCCACATTGTAAATGTGTATAATAGCAATGTTATAATATTGATTAATTGTGAAAGGCTTGGATGCTCTGATTAATACAATGATCCAAGACAATTCCAAAGGACTCATGATGAAAAACATGCTATCCTCATCCAGAAAGATAAATGATACAAAAGTACAATTCAAAGTACAATTTTTTCACTTTATTTTTCTTGCTTTTTTTATGATATGGCTAACATGGAATTTTTTTTAAGAAACAAAGGAAGGGAACAAATCAAGAAATAGACGTCAGCTCCATTCTCACTAGAGTTGTGATTTCAGCAATGCTAAAGCAGAAACTTTTTTCACCAAGAGAAATTAAGTATTCCTCACTTATAACACATACCTTCCTACAAAAAAAAAAGAAAAAGAAAAAGAAAAAAGAAAAAGAAAGAAAGAAACCTACCTCAAACTCATTATGGTTAACTATCACAGGCCAACAGGGATCCTAGTTCTGGTAAGCTAAGGAATTATTGCTTATTAAGTTACTATGGTTCTCATAATTTCCAGTCAGTAACCACCACTCTCTTCTTCTTGGTGAAAATCAGGCAACCTTGAAACAAAAGTTTGGAGTCACAAGTAAGCAGGGAGAGTGAACTCTTGGTTGTTTTGACCCAGGTTGTTTCGTACCCCCTGTTTCCAGACTAATCACTAATTTAGTTTTCACTCTAGTATTACCTAATGGAGGGAGTGGATGACTAGCCCTTGATACTTCCTATATTCTGAAGTCAGACTTTTCTTCCTACTCCAGTTCTCATTGATCTCCTTCTCTGAACTCCTCCATGACTTGTGATCTGTACCACATAATTTAGCACTTAATTACCTCTTCTTTTGTATTGCTTACTGTTCTTTCCTGTTGTTGCTTCACCAACTCATTTGTAAGCTCTTCTCACTCAATTCAATTCAACCCAAATTTATAGAGGTTTTTTCCTTTTTGTTCAGTCCCTGTGCTTCAGGTCTTAATTCTATAAAGCTGAATAAGTGCTGTGCCTATCCTTAAAGGAGAAATATGGCACAAATAACAAAGATAACTAGAAAGACAAGTGTCCTAAAAGAGAAGAGGCCTTGTGTAATGAGAATGATGCATTTAAAATGAGAGGACCTGGCCTGGAATCTTGGCTTTACCAGTTACTACCTGTTTGGCCTCTGACAAGTTCACTCACCATTCTTGACTTCATTTTATTCTTCTGTAAAATAAGGGAGTTGTACATCAGACCTAGATTACAACAATCGCCTACTTTTAAACACAAACTACTATGGGAAGACAAAGAAGGAGAATCTATTCTATGTTTGGACAGCTATGACGGTTAGAACCTTTTTCCTTAAATTGGACCAAAATCTGCCACTCAGCAGCTTCCTGCCACTACTTCAAGTTCTGTCCCCTAGGGCCAAGCAGAACAGATCTAATCCCTTCTGACATGACAGTACTTCAAATATTAAAGACAGCCATTGCATCTTCCCCTACCCAGTATTTTCTTCTTCAGGCTAAACATCCTCAGTTCCTTTTTTTTCTGCATATTCTTTATTTCTCTCTGCCACCCTTTAACTATGAGGCTTTGGATAAATCACTCCTCTTTTCTGAATTTCTGTTTCCTCCTTTGCAATGATGGACTTGGACTTCTTGACATCTGAAGTCTCTTCAAGCTCAGAGGCCACTACTTGCTTGGAAGTCAGTTTCATTATAACTTTTTTATTTGATAGAAGTTCTTGATTAAACTGAGATGAAATCTACCTCACTGGAATCTGTTACTCCAAGATCCTTTTCCTCTCCACAGCTACCAAGTCCAAATCCTTATCATGATATGGAATGAAAACCAAGGTACCAGGTTGAGAAGGTGGCAGGAGATTGGAGGGAGGAATGAGCAAGAAGGGAGGTGCTTAGGGAATAGCAATTAACCCTGCTTGACTATTTTGTAGTGTACGGTTGAAAAGGCACAGATGTTGGGACTAGATTATGATGGACCTCACTTGCCAGATTGATAAGTTAAAGTTTCACTCCACAGGCAATATGTAGCTCATGAAGGCAAGATTCTATCAGAGGCACTTGATTATACTAAAACAAAAACAGCAAAATATTCTAATTAGCTTGTCATTACAATCCACCCTTCCAGGATACTTGGCCTTACAAACTAAATGGCCATGGATCCTGGAACAAATAGAGGCACTATACTTCTTGATTATACTAAAACAAAAGGGCAGCTAGGTGGTGCAATGGATAGAGCACCAGTGCAGGAGTCAGGAAGACCTGAGTTCAAATCTCACCTCAGACTCCTGACACTCACTAGCTGTGTGACCCTGGGTAAGTCACTTAACCCCAATTGCCTTGCATTTCCCCATCTCAAAACAAAATACCATAAAAACACATGACATTTAAGATTGCATGCCATTGTGCAGAGGGTGGAAGGAGAAAGGCTGGAGGAGGGAATGGGAGAAAAATTTAAAACTTATAGAAGTGATTGCTGAAAACAAATAAATTAATTATTATTAACAATAACAACAAAAGAAATGGTTATAGAAAGTTTATTAGCTAAAAAGGCAGTCCATTCTATTCTTAGACACCTTTAATCATTAAGAAGTTCTTCCTTATATTGGTTACTTTTCACTGGGAAGAAAAAAAGGTCCTTCAGAACCTCTCATGTGTTACTTGAAACTTCTCAGCATTAATAGCATTTCCCCCTCATTTTGTTTGGTCATGTAAATAGATGTATCCCTGCTTCTGACTATGAGCCATGTTCTCAATAACATTTGCCATTGCATCCTTTATGACCCCTAGCATCTCTTCTTTCTTGAATCTTCCATCTCTTTCTCCTTTCTAACTTCTTATAATTATGCTCATGCTTCTCTGATTTTAAGAAAGATGGCCTTTCTAGTCCATCTATGTATCATTTTATCTCTCTCCTTCTATTCACTGCTAAGGTTCTTGTAAAAGTTGTCTACAACTGATTCTTCTACTTTAAAACCATCCACTTTGTGTTCAACTCTTCTCAATCTGATTTCCCCCCATCACTGTATTGAACCTTCTCTATCTAAAATAATAAGTCACTTTGTAATCTGTAAATCTAATAGCTTCAAGTCCTTATCCTACTTGCCTCTCTGAGATCCATGTCACTGTTTACTATTCCCACTCTTGTACATTCTCTCTTCCTTTGAATTCCAAGATATCATATACTCTGTCTACCTCTCTCACCAATATTTCTCCACTTTCTTCTTTGACATCCCATCCACTTAATTTAGGTTTTCCTTGAAGATATCAACTAGGCCTTTTTTTTTTCTCTTTAGCCTCTTTGGTAATCATATCCATTCATACAGTGATATTTATTTTATTTATTTATTTTTTTAATATAAATTTATTTATTTAACTTTTTACATTCATTTTCACAAAATTTTGGGTTTCAAATTTTCTCCCCAATTGTCCCCTCCACCCACCCCAATACACCGAGCATTCTAATTTTCCCTATCACCAATCTGCCCTCTCTTCTATCATCCCTCCCTTCTCTTGTCCCCATCTTCTCTTTTGTCCTGTAGGGCCAGATTACTTTCTATTCCCCATTACCTGTATTTCTTATTTCCTAGTAGCAAGAACAATACTCGACAGTTGTTCCTCAAACTTTGAGTTCCAAATTCTCCCCATCTCTCCCTCCCCACCCATTCCCTTTGGGAAGGCAGGCAATTCAATACAAGCCATATCTGTGTAGTTTTGCGAATGACTTTGATAGCAGTCGTGTGGTGTAAGACTAACTATATGTCCCTCCATCCTATCCTGCCCCCCATTGTTTCTATTCTGTCTTTTGATCCTGTCCCTCCCCGAGTGTTGACTTCAAATTGCTCCCTCCTCCCATTGCCCTCCCTTCCATCATCCCCCCCACCCTGCTTATCTCCTTCTCCCCCACTTTCCTGTATTGTAAGATAGGTTTTCATACCAAAATGAGTGTGCATTTTATTCCTTCCTTTAGTCGAATGTGATGAGGGTAAACTTCTTGTTTTTTCCTCAGCTCTCCTCCTTTTCCCTCCACTAACAAGTCTCCTGCTTGCCTCTTGAATGAGAGATAATTTGCCCCATTCCATTTCACCCTCTTTCCTCCCACTACATTTCTCTCTCACCATTTACCTTAATTTCTTTTAAGATATGGTCCCACCCTATTCAGTTCACTCTGTGCTCTCTGTCTCTGTATGTGTGTGCATGTGTGTATGTGTGTGTGCACACATGTAGGTGTATGTGTGTATGTGTGTGTGGTCCCACCAACTACACAGATACTGAAAAGTTTTAAGAGTTACAAATATTGTCTTTCCATGTAGGAATGTGAACAGTTCACTTCTGGTAAGTCCCTTATGACTTCTCTTTGCTGTTTACTTTTTCATGCTTCTTCTCATTCTTGTGTTTGAAAGTCAAATTTTCTTTTCAGCTCTGGTCTTTTCATCAAGAATGCTTGAAAGTCCTCTGTTTCATTGAAAGACCATATTTTCCCCTGAAGTATTATACTCAGTTTAGCTGGGTAGGTGATTCTTGGTTTGAGTCCTAGTTCCTTTGACTTCTGGAATATCCTATTCCATGCCCTTCGATCCCTTAATGTAGAAGTCGCTAGATCTTGTGTTATCCTGATTGTATTTCCACAATACTGGAATTGTTTCTTTCTAGCTGCTTGCAATATTTTCTCCTTGACCTGGGAGTTCTGGAATTTGGCCACAATGTTCCTAGGAGTTTCTCTTTTTGGATCTCTTACAGGTAGTGATCGATGGATTCCTTCAATATTTATTTTGCCCTCTGGTTGTAGGATGTCAGGGCAGTTTTCCTTGATAATTTCATGAAAGATGATGTCTAGGCTCTTTTTTTGATCATGGCTTTCAGGTAGTCCCATAATTTTTAAATTGTCTCTCCTGGATCTATTTTCCAGGTCAGTTGTTTTTCCCATGAGATATTTCACATTCTCTTCCATTTTTTCATTCTTTTGGTTTTGTTTTGTGATTTCTTGGTTTCTCAGAAAGTAATTAGCCTCCATCTCTTCCATTCTCATTTTGAGAGAACTATTTTCTTCAGTGAGCTTTTGAACCTCTTTTTCCATGTGGCTAATTCTGCTTTTGAAAGCATTCTTCTCCTCATTGGCTTTTTGAACCTCTTTTGCCAATTGAGTGACCCTATTTTTCAAGGTGTTATTTTGTTCAGCATTTTTTTGGGTCTCCTTTAGCAAGGTATTGACCTGTTTTTCATGCTTTTCTTGCATCTCTCTCATTTCTCTTTCCAGTTTTTCCTCCACCTGTCTAACTTGATTTTCAAATTCCTTTTTGAGCTCTTCCATGGCCTGAGCCCATTGGATATCTATTTTGGATGTTCGGGATACAGAGGCCTTGACTTCTATATCTTTCCCTGATGGTAAGCATTGTTCCTCCTCATCAGAAATGAAAGGAGGAAACATCTGTTCCCCAAGAAAGTAGCCTTGTATGGTCTTATTTTTCTTCACTTTCCTGGGCATTTTCCCAGCCAGTTACTTGACTTCTGAGATTCCTCTCCACCCCTGCCTAGATCCATCCAGCTAGTGCTTGGGGTCTGAGATTCAAATGCTGCCCCCCAGCCTCAGGGCTTTCAGCAGAGGGCGAATTGGCTATTCAGTGTGAGCTTAAGTTCTGGTGCTTAGGTGGGGTCAGGTCCTCCTCCCAGGCTCACTTCCCTCAGGGGGTTTATGAAGAGACCTTCAGTAATGGCCCTGAGCTTCTGTCTGCTCTGGGAGTCCTGGGCTGCCACTGCCTCTGCTGCTTCCTCCCGATCGGGCCCGAGTCATGGAGACACCCCGCTCCCCTCTCGGCCAGCCCAGAAGTCTCTCTCACTGACCTGTAGTGCCTGTGGGTGGAGGGACCTTTGTGGCCGCTGGAGATTCCATCCCTGAAGCCTGCTCGGACCTGCTCCTCTGCGGTCGTGAGGCCAGGGCAGGGCAGAGGTGGGCTAGGCTGTCCAGTGCACTACGGAGTTTTGGGGTCTGTTTTTCAGGGCTCTCTGGAACAGAAATCTCCTCCACTGCG
The DNA here is from genome assembly GCA_023548195.1 of Bettongia penicillata ogilbyi. Classification (NCBI taxonomy): domain Eukaryota; kingdom Metazoa; phylum Chordata; class Mammalia; order Diprotodontia; family Potoroidae; genus Bettongia; species Bettongia penicillata. The sequence continues at coordinate 1,951,593 of JAJHZJ010000082.1, forward strand.
TTTCTGCACAGCTTGAACTGCTCCAGAATTTGTGAGGAGTTCTTTTTACAGGAAATTTATGGGCTGTGGGATTGGAGCTAGCATACATGAGTCTTTCTACTCCACTGTCTTGGGTCCTCCCCCAAGAACTGATTAAAGCTAGATTTTAACTGAAGTATTACCAACTCCAGGCAGATTGCTCTATCCACTGCACCCCCAGATGCCTCAAGAGATCATCTAATCAAAATTTCTAATTTTACATATGATGCAAAAGAATTCTAGAATATCAAGTGATTTGACTGACTGAAGGAATGAATGAAAAGACTCTTATTAAGTGCTTGCTATGTGCAAATTGCCATATTAAGTGAAGGAGATACAGATTACAGCTAGTAAGACAGTCTCTGTCCTCAGGGTGCTTATATTTTAATGCAAGAAGACAACTTATCAAGATCCCATATTTGAGGCAGAACTGTAACACTGATTTGTTTCCTCCCCAACCAGGACTCTTTCTACTACATCATGCTTCCTCCCAGTGTCCCATCTAATTTTTTCTACTATTCTTCATATAATATGTTTCTCAGACCCCTTAACATTCTTGTTACCTTTCTCTGGTTGTCCGTTGACAGTGGTCTAGTTTGTCAACATCCTTCTTTAAATATGGCTCCCACACTTTAACATAATACTCCAAATGTGAGCAGATCAATACAGAGTTCAGAAGGATTATTTTTTGCTCTTTCACCATTCAGCTATTACCCAACAACTGTTGCTTAAACATGTACTATATATCACCCAAAGGGCAAGTAAACCAGCCTAGATGAAGCAGCAAGGCACTCTAAGGAGAGATGGGAAAATCTGTGTTCCAAGTAAATCTAACCATTGCTGGCACCTCTGTCTCCACATTCCCTCAGATTCTAGCAGATAGCGTAGGACCCTGAACCCAAGAGCCCCAGAAATAGCAGTCCCACAATACCAGTCTTTCCTCCAGCCTATCCCTGAGATGAGCAATATCTATAAAAAAAAAAAGGCCAACTTTATTTGCTACTGCTTAAACCAGTTATTGACCAATTGCCACTGATATGTAGGTAAGCCCAAGATACCCAGGAATACCAGAGACTTCCAAACTATTAGTCCTACATCTAGACCAACCCCTGCAGTCAGTATCCACAGAAGCAACCCCTGTGCACATGAGAGCTGGAACTGCTTCTGCAAGTGGTGACATCCTCACCTCCTCCACAACCAGAGGCACTACAGAATAGGAAAAGAGTTCTCAACAAAGTCCTTGGCACTGACAAATGGTTCCACATTAAAAACAAGATTTTACCAATGAGAATGACATTAAAGAAGGTGCATTGGAAACGTAAGGGCTATGAAACCCTTACATCTGACTTGAAGCTGGAACCTCCTAAATATGATGTCTTCTCCATTAAAATGTGAGCTCCCTGAGGACAGATGCCATTTTCACTTTTCTATTTGTATCACCAGTGCTTGGCACATAACATAGTGAACACTTAATAAATGCTTTTCATTCAGCTGGTCGTCATTCTTTCATCATGCATTCACATATCAAAGTTACCCCCCAACCTCCATATCTATTTAATTTTTACCTTTCCATCATATTCATCTTCCACACTCATGAAGATGACTGTTTGCTTTACTGTTCAGTCATTTCAGTCTTGTCCTACTCTCTGTGACTCCATTTGGGGCTTCCTTGGCAGAGACATGGAGTGGTTCACCATATTCTTTAGCTCATTTTACAGATGAGGAACAGAGCCCAGGTCACACAGATAGTAAACATAGGAGGCCAGATTTGAACTCACAAAGAGAGGTGTTCCTGATTCCAAGGTCAGTGCTTGATCCACTGCACTACCAAGTTGCCCCCTGAAGATTGTTATCACAAGCTTTACTATGTGAATTTCCATCACCTACAATGGATTCCTTTCTCTTCTCCACTGGCCCAAATCACTTACAGTCTCTAAAGTTTCATCTCTTCCAGTGACTTACATGAAGTCATTCCTGATTCCCCCAGACAGCTCTATCCCTAAATCTCCATTTTGCTGAGTGTCTCCAGGTTACATACATTTTGTTACTTTGTTGCATTCAATTTAAAAACTTCATTTTGAGAATATAGACTCAGGCATTTGGAGCTAGGGATCATAGGAATTTCAATCTCCTTGTTTTATCGGTGAAACAACTAAGTCACCAGAAGTTAAGTGACGTACTGATGTCCAGATAGGTAGTAAGTGGTAGGTTTAGGATTTTATGCAATCTTCTCTACAATATATCCCAAAAGACTTGATGTAGTTTTAAGGTATTAAAGCTTAAAACTGCATGAATATGTCTGGGATATCCTGTGTTGTTTCATGAGTGTTTGGTCATTACCTATAAACTCTGATAGACCAACTTCTTTAAAGATGGAGGATGTATCATTTAGTACTTAAAGCCTTAAATTATCAAGCACAAGGCACATAACGACTCCATGAAGATTTACCAAATTAAACTGAACTAACTGAAAACTTGGAGAGAAGTGTAAATGCAAATGAAGTTAATCTCTCCACACTGAATGCAAGGCAGATTTGGGACAAGAAGTCAGCCCTGACTGTAAGCCCTCAAATCTGAGCACTAGATCACCATCTTTCTCTAATGATTTATATGTGAAATCCCTGAGGTTATAAGGGGAGGCCACATACAGACCTTGAAACAGCAGCAAAGAGTAGATAATGTGTAGCTCTGTATTTAATGCAAGAGAACGCAAACCACAAAAATTGCATCAAGGAGATAAGACTCATTCTCTGGCTGGGAACCTTCTGCTAGCTTCTAGTCAGGCACAGACTATTTAGGAGAGAGGATGCTTTCTGCCTTCTCACTAATAAATAAATCACTGGTTGTTATATATTTTTAAACATCTGAATGGCACCTGAGGGCTCAGTAAAACCTGATTCTTTCGTCCTATTGGCATGCCAGCAATTCCCTTAATTGTGCACATAATCGTCTGTGTAAGGAGTGCCATAGATTTTGCACCCTTCTGCACAGCGGGCCCCCTAGATCTGTTTTCTGTAAAAGGGGCTGGCATGGTGCAATTAAAGAAGAAATAAATCTTGCTATCTTGATGACAGCCTGTGAAACTGAAACCTGGCGATAAAGATGGCGCCAAGAAAATGGAATCTTGTATTCCTTGACAGCATAATTATTACGCTCTGTCAAATTGTATGGCTTTTTTCATAAAAATCACTTAATACCTCACAGGGATATTACTTTTGCCATCAAATATCACTCTTGGAAAAGTTAATAACTGAGGAACTTTTATATTAAAAAAATAGCTAATTCAACAGATGCCTACAATGCTATATCCAGAAAGATGGTCTGTTCTGAAATGCATCAGTGTTTTTATTTTAAAGGGGAGCATCAATGATAAGGGCAGTACACTGAAGGGGAGAATATTTCCAGTCTGATCGCCAGAGAAGCAGCATGCATTTATTCACTTGTCCATTTATTTATTTAGCAAGCATTTATTAAGCACCTCCTATGAGCTAGGCTCTAGGGATACAAAGTCAAAAATGAAAAGTTATCCTGGCACATGAGGAACTTACATTCTACTGGTGGGGGGAGGGGATGACATGTATACAGACAAATCAATAAAAATTATATGTGAAATAAATACAAAGTATTTTTGGGGGGGGTCACTATAATTGGGAGAAAATGACATTGAACTGAGGCTTGAAAGGAGTTAGGGATTCCATGAGGCAGAAAAAAAAATATAGGGCACTGAAGGGATAGGATATGTCCTACAGAAAGGAGCAAAAGTAGGAAATGAAATATT